>JACTOM010000792.1:310521-379472 GCA_015832385.1 Elymnias hypermnestra
CTATAAAGAAACTCAGTTGCGCATCCGTGGCGTCATTTTATAGGCTGCAGCTGAAAATCAGCGTCGTGCGTCGGGCTGCAGCCGGATGCACGGCTTTTATGCTGAGCTGCAGACCTTTTCTGCGTTGTACCTAGTTTTTAAGTTATTTTTTAATATTATTTTATTTTATAGATATAGATATGGTGTTAGTCATTTATTTCTTAGATTGTTTTCCTCCTACATACAATGCAGAATAAAGTTCTTTTTCTTTCTTTCTTTCTTATCGAACTCAGGACTCGATTAGTTAGTGCTTACATCGCAATATAGCGAGGTCGTCAAAATGGCTCTTAGCTAATCACGTGTGTAACAATAATTAGTGTAACTACTCTCGTATGTACCAATTATATGGTGGATGCCCGTGTGCTCCTGTAGTGTAATTATTATTAATGTCCTTAATTAGGGTTCCCGGAGGATGGGTGTAATTTATGTTCGCATATAATGAATGATTCTTTGTTTTGAGGAAAGGGTGAATTATGCTCTCAAAGTGCGAGGTGTTGGGGTCCTGCAAAAGAGCTAATGTTTATCATGGATTAAGTATTTAACATCCAAGCCGTAATGCGTCCTTAGAGAGTCGCTAATTTCTTTGTAGGTATTTCGAAACTATAAATAGTAATACATATTTTAAAACCTAGATCTTTGATGCTATTCAGTCTCACACGACGTAATCTAGCGACCCGCCTCGGTTATAACAGACTATGTGAAAAACATTTATTTAAGATGATAACTATTAATACTTGATCCGTTTGCATAATTTTCCAACTACCTACGTCCACTTACGTACAATTACTATTTTTTTTTTTTTGAAAATGAAACGGATGTAGTAAATTATTCGTAATAGACAGATATATGCAATCATGGCCTTTTTTGTAGTTGTACAAAAGACGAATTATTCATAAATTCTGGTACGCTCCTCGTTTTTGCTTTTACTTATTTTACATACATCATTTTTGTACATTTTATAACCTTCTTATTAAAATATCATAAACAAAGACAAGCCCGCTCATCGCTTACCGAACGTTTGTCAGCCACACTTGAGATATCTATACACATACACAGCGTCTTCGCTGGTGAAAACGAGGTCCCTGCTATCTGACGCACCCCGGCCGCGGCCCCCAGTCTCGGACCCATGGACGTCAAGACAAACCACTGTCAGTTTACCCCTTTTCAGCAGCAGCAAACGTTGCTGTTAGCCTAGGTCCGAGCTTCGCAGGAGGCGCCCTTAGAGCAACGTTTCCCCCACGACGCAGGAGGGCACTTCTATAGGCCCACCCCTCACAAAGCTTCTGCGCTCACCACCCCTCTCGGTTACGCAGTACTCTATAAAAGCCAGTAGAGCCAACAGCAACTGCACACTTCGAAAAAAAAAAACGTTTTGACGGCAAAATAATTCCGGGCTTCCATAGCGACAACTAGGCGTCAGCAAGTAAAATATTTATTAATAATAGTGAACCAGCATAGCATAGAATAGTTGGGGAGCAGAAAGAGGCACAGATTTTTTTTTGTTATTATATATATATCCAAGGGATTAGGCAGCGTTAGGTATACATAAGAACATGAGGAACAAGGTTCAACAAGTTTTGACTGAAAAAGTTCACGTATTGGGATGGCTAGACAACAACGAAGCGAAGGAAGGACGCCTACGTCAGGGGGTAGCAAGACAATATACTACAGTCTTTCAAGCTGAAATGATTGCCATAAATGCTAGTTTCAAAAAGACGTTGGTAAGAAAATATTAACCCTCAGCGACAGTCAGGCGGCATTAAAATCATTTGACACAAGCAAGATCAGATCTAGTCAATCAGTTTGCATGACTTTCGGATCATCACGGTATAAACGGCAACGAGGAAGCTGATGAGCTAGTCCGAACTGGATCTAACAGTACGTTCATAGGTCCTGAACCCTGCATTGCAATAGCTCCGTGCGTAAAAAATCACACTGTCACAATACTCCAACAAAATCAGAATGGCGGAATGGAGTAGTTCTAGTGGTCTAAGACATTCTAAAACATTCTTGGATGCAGTAAAACTGCTTCTTGAAAATCTTCTATTTAAGTGGAAAGTATGCATTGGCATTATGCTATCGCAATAGGCCATTATAACACAAAAGCTATGTTGAAAACTATGGTAATTGCAGAAGACTACTTGCAGGGTCTGCAATGAGGAAGAAGAATCCATTAGGCACATACTTTGCGAATGCAATGGATTAGCCAGAACACGAATGAATCTATTGGGAGTGGCCTATCCGAAACCACAGGCTTCAGCGGCTCCATTCTAAAACCTACCCTACAGCTGCTAGAATGGGTGATTAAGGATATCTTGAAGAGACTAAGTGATGAAGCGCGTACAAAAGATTCACAAGGGTCGAAGTATATACACTGCCTCAGTGGGTGTGACCGCGTAATAATAATATCATGGAGTAGTGGGCCACAAGAGTTGCTGCACCTCGCGAAACACCGAAAGAGTTCGAGGAACTGGCGGCTAACGTTCAATGGATAACAGCCCAAATCAGAAAGAAAATTTTTTTTTTTTAGTATATAGTACGTAGTTATAATGAAAATTGAAAAATAAAATGTCTTACCTTGGAATGCCGCTTCGAAGAGCGCGGGGTCGTTGGTGGGAGCTCGCGAGGCGGCGGCCGCCAGCAGCGCGGCGAGCGCGAACGCGACCCGCGCCATCTCACGCCATGCCATCGCCCATGCTCCGCTGCAAATGCGTTACTAATATTTACACTGATATCACAGAGCCGAAAAGTTCGATTGCTTAAAAATGTATCGGAATATATACATAGCATCACGCCTAATTCCCTTCGGGGTAGGCAGAGACCACGTCCTTCCACTTGCCACGATCCTTGCATATCTCCTTCGCTTCTTTCATTCTCATTAAACCTTTCATGCAAGTTCGTCGTTTTAGAGCACTCATGACCTGGCCCTTATTTAAAATGTCCTGGATTTGGTTCAGGGACCTTGTCTTATCTTCCCCTCTCTACGTGTCCAAACCATCTAAGCATATTTTTTTCAATTTTAGTCACTACATCTACTATTATACCACAACGTTCTCTTATCACACTTTCATATCGAAAAATAAAAACCCATAACTAATTGTTTCAAACTTGTATTTTCGCGGTTTATTAACATATTGACTCTTTGAACGGGTACATACCACGATGGCGTTTTTTAATTTTGCTGATATTTCGACCCAGTTGCATGGATCGTGCTCACGATGTTACTCCTGTGGGCGGTTGTGTCAAGCTGGAGCAACCACTGGATTCCACGTATCCGCCAGCTTAAAGCCATCTTCGCGATTGAAATTAGGATACTTTTTAATTGCAATGGCCTCGCGAATTAATCTCGGCAAATAATGGAGGTCTCTGGAAAGAACTTTCGGGCTATGAAGTTCTATCCAGTATTGAGTTCCCTGCTGCAAAATGTGCTCCGCGATCGCATAACATGGTAAGATCTCCGAAGAATCGTTTACCATATCAATGTCCTGGCGTTTACAAAATTGACTGCAGCTGTGGAATCTCTTATATTGGGCCAACGAAGCGTTTCATAGCAACGCGTGTGTCAGAACACATAAATGCCGTCGGAGCACATTTTGCAGCAGGGAACTCAGCACTGGATGAAACTTCATAGCCTGAAAGTTCTTTCCACGGACCGCCATTATATTCCGAGATTATTTCGCGAGGCCATTGAAATTAAAAAATATCCTAATTTCAATCGCGAAGATGGTTTTAAGCTGGCTGATACGTGGAATCCAGTGGTGAAGCTATGCCAAATGAACAAACGACGCAATTTTTCAAAATTAAAACGTGACGTTGTGAGTGTAGTATGCCGAAAAACGGACGTGGATCCCGTGAAAAATAAAAGGATTAGACGTGGGGTACACAGATTCTGCCCTTGACAGCTTGACACAACCGCCCACATGATTAACGTCGTGACCACGATCCATGCAACTGGGTCGAAATATCGGCAAAATTAAAAAACGCCATCGTGGTATGTACCCATTCAAATAGTCAATAGGTCATTCCCATACATTTTTATGCGTTAGCGATCTTCAAAAGTCATGTTGTCTACGGGCCTTGCAGTGATAGAAAGCCCGTTTGTCAAGCAAGTCTATATATCATCACGCCCAGACTAATACAATTATAATTTAAGTGATTTAAATTAGAGCACTTCATATACTCCCTCGAATTGTCTTCTAAGATCAATTTATTAAGCTACATTTTTGGAATGTCTTATTTTGGGAGTTTTTTATAGAAACGTATACGTGATACGTCACAGAGGAATATTTGTAAAAGTAAAAAATACAAGCAATTTATGTTATACAGATTGCAGAGTTGTATCAAATATTACGATAATTTAAAAAAAAAATCCTAGGTACACATGTCAGAAGTGAAACTTCTTTGGCAAACTAATTTTCAAGTGTTATTTATACAAATCTAAAAATTAGATTTCGGAGACTTAGAGATCATTATAATAACAAAAGTGTCGAAAATTAATGCAAATAATTTATAGAATTTCAAATGACGAATTGTAAATAAAAATGCCATTTGTTTTTTGCCGATATTTGAAATTATTAAATTTTGTTTTTGTATTTAAAATTTACAAAAGAGAATTTATGAAAAATATTATATTAAATTATTAAATGACGAGTGGCAAACTTCTTAAGGTAAGTTAGTAATAAATTATTAAGATTTACTTTTATTCAGAACCATTTTGTTATTGCATCATAAGGCACAAGAGTTTTCTTAGCCTTTCGATTTTACCGTCACGAATGAAACTCTGAAAGCTATAACGCACAGGCACGGTTCATCCGACCCTTTACTTAAATCGTGTGGATCGACTTCACTTACATTTTATTTTGTTCGCCGATTGGCCGAGGGAACGTGACGGCTTGCATTTGATACGGCTTTGGACTGTTATACTTGAGACGAGATGGAAAATTCGTCCAACATTCCTTTATTTTTACTATTTAGGCTAAGAGAAAACACTTGTACGACCAACGTTGAAAAACATTGGGGTATCAATATAAATATATGACAAATACTAACCTAGTGGTTGAATCGTCATGATTTCTTTCAAACTATTAAAGGACAGCCACGGGAATAAAACTCCAACTCAGAGTTTAACGGTATATTTTCTGCTATTACTTCAATAATTTCATTGAAATTTGAATATTAATTTGTCACTTGTCTAAACGTTCCTTTTTTCGCCACCTCATAATGTCGCTACTGGCTAATTTTACCCGCTCTTACTGTTTTTCGTAATCGTTTCATAACTCTTTATTTGTATTTTATACAATGAAACAACTTGTTAAACAATAATATGAGTATTTAAAATTAATATTACCTATTAATCATATTGAACCTTAGACTATGGAATTGAAATTTAATAAACTTCTTTTAATGTATAAGACTCAATGTTCTTATATTTCGTATAATCAGAAACTAGGCCGTGGCTCTTGATTTGTTTATGGATATTATCAAAAATGTTGAAATGAATATTTATTAGGTTTTGAATATTTTATTTAAAAAACTTAATTTAATTATTTATTTCGTTGAAGACGAGGCTGTATATTTTAAACTTTGGCCCATTCTATGAAAGTGAAAAAATTAAGTCAATGTAATTAAATTCAAACCGTATTGCAAACCATTAAAGTACATTTTGAATGACAGGAAAATCTGTGATTGTTACTATTATTTTGATACCGTAGCTATTTTAAAATAAACTTTAAGTAAGTGAAACAAGGATTGATTATATTTAGCGAACTTGATGTTTATTTATCATAAGTAAATTCCTATGTCAGCTGTCATTTGCCGCGATATTAAAACTTTTCACATTCAAATTAATTAGAAATTAGTTAATATAAAGTAATACTGTATAATGGTTTGCGATGTTACAAATATAATGCTTAAAGTATATAAGTAGTAAATATATTTAATTAGTAGTTTAAAAATGATAGTTTATTTATTATTTGTGTTATTACTCGCGTATTTGTCGAGAGTGGAGCTGTTGGAGAATGGTCTGGCTCGCAAGCCTCCCATGGGATGGATGTCCTGGGGTTATTATATGTGCGGAGTGGATTGTCAACAATATCCAGAAAAATGTCTAAAGTGAGTGAAGAAACATATTTTGTTTTTTTTTTAAATGCCTTTTATGGATAAATCAAGGTTTTATAGCATAGGTATGCCACATATTTATAATATACGTTCAACCCTAATATCATATTTTGGTTAAACTGTCATATCTTGTTTAATTTATTTGTGCAGTATATCAGTCTATTATTTTGATATTACTGTAAGTAAACACACATTACAATGAACCTGAAATACATAATATAAGTATATAAGTAGCAGCCCATTATAGTCCCACTGCTGGGCATAAGCCTCCTCACTCATATGAGAGATGATTATTAGGCATAGTACACAAGTTCACTCTAGTCCTTCACTCTCAAAGGCCAATGTGACTTAAGAATTAATTTTTGTATAAAAAGCTGCCAAACTGATAATTTCTTGGGCCCTTTCAATATTTAAGATATATGACTTGTAAGTGCCACCCCAGACCGTGATACAGTATGCAATAATGGAGTGACAGAGGGTTTAGTAAGCCATAGTCAATATAGTTTTGTCTGTTATATGACGCAGCCGCTTGAATACTGTAATTAACTTTCTAATCCTATTAGTCAGAAGTTTAGAATGGTCAAACCAGTTAAGCTCATTATCAACATGAACTCCCAGATATTTAATGCAATTTACACTATCTACTTCAGGATATGTGCAGGAATATAGAAAGGACTTGTGTTTTATGTTTGTACCCACACTGGAGCAGGTAATTGAGTTCATGCTCTAAAAACCATCGTCCTATGAGTGAGGAGACCTGTGGAACCTTAGTGGGTTGCCAATTTTTTTTAACATAATATAACATTAGTTTAATATTATGACTATATTAAATGTCCTTGGTAGTATTGTTCACATCATATGGGTAACCAGTGGAAATATGGGAAGATTCAATTGTCATCCAATCAAATTGTCAATTTAACGAATTCATAAATCTTCTTGACAACAAAAATTTTATCAAATAGGTCCAATGGTTTAAGTGGAGTTCAGTCACTTTATATATATATTTTTAATTTTAATATCTATTCTAACTTTGCAAAACCTAGTACCAGTTTAAAGCAAGTATAGGAGATAAGTAAGAAAATAATTAGAAATTTAGTTATGCCCTTTGATACATTATAGCTAAGGAAATAACAACTTGCAACCTAATTTTATTATCTACTACATCAGCGATAAGGATTTTTGTAATGTAAATTATTATCAATTGATGACAATTACAACAGTTTTACATTTCATTAATATCAGTTTTATAGTTTATCTGGTGAAAAACATCAAAACATAAAATGAACACCAGCAAATTCGGCCAAGCCATTTAATTACGCATAAAATGTATACAAAAAAACAAACAGAACCATGTTCATCTAATTAAAAGTTATTGTAGCATGCATTGTTATTGATGGTTCAAAAGAATGGATGAAGGGAGAATAAAATAATTTGTTAAGTATATGTGTTTAATTTATAAAAAAATATTTTTATTGTTAATATTACTACACCAGTTTATCAATTGACTAATTAGAATTGTCAATTGAGCATTTTTGTATTAAAGATATGTGTAATTTATTAAAAATCAGGAAGTAGGAATTTCTAAGAATAAGTTTTAATAAAATAAGTTCTAATTATCCAAGTCTGGACTCATAAAGGTGCTTTCGCCATTTTTAGGTAAAACCCTAACAGGGAAAATGTGGGGCTAAAGAAAAAGTTTATTTTCTAGCATGATATTATGTTGAAACTAGAAGAGATCAAATACCTCTTACCAGGTTAGTGGACTTCCATCTTCGACTGTCATCACATACTGTCAGTGAAAGCATTTCAATTATGATTGATCAATGACGATATTCAAATTGGGTCAAATGAAAGTTCCAATTTTTGTTTTCAGTAAAAATATTCAGTATTTTAATAAAAGGTTAAATACATACATACATAGCATCACGCCTTATTCCCATAGGGGTAGGCAGAGACAACATCCTTCCACTTGCCACGATCCTTGCATATCTCCTTCGCTTCTTTCAATCTCATTAAATCTTTCATACAAGTTCGTCGGTTTAGAGTACTCTTGACCTGGCCGTTATTTAAAATGTCCTGGATTTGGTCCAGGAACGTTCGCCTCGGTCTTCCNTATGTTGAAACTAGAAGAGATCAAATACCTCTTACCAGGTTAGTGGACTTCCATCTTCGACTGTCATCACATACTGTCAGCATTTCAATTATGATTGATCAATGATGATATTCAATTTGGGTCAATTGAAAGCTCCAATATTTTTAGGGAAAAATATTCAGTATTTTAATAAAAGGTTAAATATCATTTTATATAATGATTGCAACATGTTTTTCATATGATACATTTATTGGCCATGTTTTTCAATACTAACAGTGCATTGTGATGTTTAATTAAACTGCCAATTAAAATATATATGTCAGTTAGTGAGTTAAATCTGCATATATATGAGGTTTATTTATTTATTAAGATATATATATTTGAGAGACAGATTGAATTGTATGTTTGTTATTTAGAAATCGAGCTTCTTAGGCGTTTATAACCTTATATTAACTTTTCAATTTTTTAATTAAATCAGATTTACGATAGAGGATAAGTTTTTATTCATTACAAAAAAAAATTGAACAGAAAGTGAAGTATGAGTAACTATTGTCCAATTAGTTACAAAAGCAACAAACCAGTTGTACCAAACATAATTTTCTTTTCCAGTGAAACATTAATACTCTCTGTAGTAGATCAGTTTTATGAAAAAGGTTATCAAGAGGCTGGATATGAATACATAATCATTGATGATTGCTGGTCTGAGACAAAGCGAGATGCCAATGGTAGACTTGTACCTGATAGAGAGAGATTTCCACGTGGAATGAAGTACATTGCTGATTATGTAAGCTTCTTAATATAACTGACAGGTCAACGCTTAACTGTAATCACACCTGATTGTAAGTGATATAAGTCTAAATAAAAAGTGTTATCCTGTTTAAGGTTTTAGTTTTTGCGTTTGGGTGGTAACCACCAGACTCGGAAAATCAAAAAAAGAGCTATTTCCTAAAATGCATACACATAATCAGATGTCTTATCAATATTGAAGGTAGATCAAAATAATTGTTAGAGATTGAAAAGTATATGTTTTACCGTTTTTGTAATTCAATACCTAGAGGTAAAAGAAGGGTCAAAGTTTTATTTTAAAGAAATTTAAGGTATACAAATGTAGCTGAGCTTTTTATAAATATAATTTTTGCTACATTTTTCGCTGAATTTAGAGTCTGAATGTCTAGATTGTAAAAGTGAAGTGAAAATTTACTTATTTTTTTATACTTAATTTTATACACATAGATACACAAACGCCAATTGAAATTCGGGATGTATACGAACGTCGCGGAGACGACCTGTATGGGTTATCCCGGGTCCCGGAATCATTTCCAGGAAGACGCAAAAATGTTCGCCGAATGGGAGGTGGATTATTTAAAAGTTGACGGTTGTTTTGTTAAACAGGATTACCTGAATACTGGTACGTTACGAATTAATGGAAATGTTGTTGAGCATCTTTCACCTCTTGCGTTCCTTCACCGCGCATGGGGTGGAAGATGCTCAACATACATACATACATAAATGAAATTGAAGTGCCGCCCTAATGTCATTAAGACAACTAATTGAATGTCCACGATACTTAAATCAAATCATTTTTTTTTTAAGTAGACGTTTTAAAATAAAAATATTAATGGAAAAACTTATATTCTAAAGTAACTAGACCGTTCTGTTTGAGAAAAAATGGGTTCTTCGTTAACTCCTAAGTAAAATTGAATTGTTAAGAATTTCAATCCGTTCTTTTTATCATATAATTTTTACGGGAACGGGAAATTCCTCGAGACATTTTACATATAAAATGATTGAAAAAAAAGCTCTTCTGTCATTTTGACGTTCCAGTAATGTATTGTATATTTAATAATTACACATCTCGTATATGATGTATTTTTGCGGATAGTAATCTTTTTTTATTGCAGACAATATTGTAATGATGGTAATTGACGTTAAAATCAAAGATGGTTGCATGTTAAACTGGTAAGAGGCAATTTACCATTTAACGATTTCTACATTTTTTCTTGACGAAACATGTTTGCTGGCAGGGTGGGAACTAGACACGGCCGAAGCCCCCTAACACAGACCAGATCTAACAGTGAATTATTATGGATGGTGTCACTCTTGTATTCACCTTGCTTGGGTGAGCAACAAGTTATCTTACACATTGTAATTATATACGTTCAGCCCGGAAAATGATTTCCAGCATACATAAAGCTGGGCGGCTTTCTAAACAGCACGGGCAGAGCCATGGTGTACTCCTGCAGCTGGCCATATTACATTCAGTTTATACACCATAACACGGTAAGGGCTCGTTGATAATGCATTTATGTTTATACTAGTACGCGTACTACTAAATTCACGGCAAAACCCGTTCTTAGTAGGTCTACATCGCTAAAGTGATTTGTATGCTGATTTTAAGCCAATTGGATTAATATTTTTGTAGATATTACATAAAGTAATCGTTTTTGCTTATACATATATCCTGAGCCCGTGGGAATACAGGGAAATATGTTCGTAGTAAGCGTCTGCTTTGCGAAGCCGACGCATACGTATTGTATGATATTCGACTATCTTTTACTTATTTTGATGTCGTTCTAGTAGTTATTAGTTGTGTTTAATGATGATGTGAAACATCGAAATGTGTTTAAGTAAGACATAGGTTACATACATATATAGCATCACGCCTCATTCCCATAGGGGTAGGCAGAGATAACATCCTTCCACTTGCCACGATTCTTGCATATCTCCTTCGCTTCTTTCATTCTCATTAAACCTTTCATACAAGTTCGTTTAGAAAACTCCTGACCTGACCAACTTTCCCATTCACTCTAGACTCATAAATCCTTTTTGTCAGCCATCAAGCATACCTTTCTCAATTTTAGTCACTACGACTTCTTTTATACTACAACGATCTCTTATCACACCATTTCTTACTCTGTCACTCAGTTTTAATCCACACATACTTCTCAACGGATGTGATTTGCCATCCATCACATCTCTTTCCTCATGGGGGCAAAAAGCGAGCCACAGAGAGAGCCGCTTTGCTACTTTGACGTAGGTTACATGTACAGTTGTGAACAAAATACTGTATACACTGTAGGTAGGCGCGGCGGGAAATGTCGGATCGCCAACGCAGTGGGGAGACGACGTGGCAAAGCACGGCGAAGTCACGGCAATTTCCGTCTCAAATGCCGCTATAAATGTTTATTTTCCCATATCCAGCCTGATTACGCGAGCGTCGCTCGGTACTGCAACCTGTGGCGTAACTACCACGACGTGGTGACCTCGTGGCCCTCCATCAAGTCCATCATCAGGCACTACCAGCAGGAGTACGAGCACCTGTACAAATTCCACGGACCGGGACAATGGAATGATCCGGATATGGTATATTTTTACATTGACTTTTTTGACCTTGTTAATTTATTGCGCTTTCGTAGATTGAGAAAAGGCCTATGATCGAGTGGTGAGGAATGAGCTGAGGTCAACGTTATCTACGTATGGGGTGAGCGATTGTCTGATCCAAGCATTGAAGTCTCTCTATGAGGGTTCCAGTGCTTGTGTCAGAATAAACGGGGCATCACCATGGCTGTTGAACCTATTCATGTATAACTATTTGACAGATTTTAAAGAAAGTATGTATGGGTTAAGAATTAATGAATTACTCGTCAAATGTTTACTCTACGCTGATGATCAAGTAATACTTGCGTCATCCGCTAACGAGCTTCAGGAGATGCTAAATATTATGAATGAAGCTTTGAAAGGGAAAGGAATGAAAGTGAATGTAAACAAAACGAAAGTTATGCTTTTTGAACGAGATGAATCTATGATGAATGGCAATATTTTGATAGATGGGGAACAAGTGGAAGAGGTGAAAGAATTTCTATAGGAATATGGTAAATGGTGCTCTGCACGCCTTTATGAATAGCCAGATGGTGTCTCGAAGGGCCAGACTGGCAGTGCGTGCAGGAGTGTTGGCGCCAGTACTTATGTATAGTAGTGAAAGTTGGGTATGGCAGAAGAATCACAAAAGTAAAATAAATGCGGTAGAGATGAAAGCGTTGAGAAGTATGAGTAGATTAAAACCGAGTGACAGCGTAAGAAATAGTTTGATAAGAGAACGTTGTGGTATAAAAGAAGACGTAGTGGCTAAAATTGAGAAAGGTATGCTTAGAAGGTTTGGGCATGTAGAGAGAATGAATGAAAGGGGACTGACAAAAAGTTAAGAGTCAATGCGACAGTTGGAAGGCGAAGACCAAGGCGAACGTTCTAGGACGGATCAAATGCAGGAGATTTTAAATATGGGCCAAGTCAAGAGTACTTTAAACCTATGAACTTGTATGAGAGGTTTAATGAAAATGAAACAAGCGAAGGAGATATCCAAGGATCGTGGCAAGCGGAAGGACGTCGTCTCTGCCTTCCCTTATGAATGAGGCGTGATGCTATGTAAATGTATGTATGTATTATCGTTAGCTTCCTCTTTCGATTTCGTTTACGTTGTTTTCAAGACTACCACAGAAACCATCTTACATTACAACATTATGTGTGTGTGTGGTATGTATGTGTATGTGAAAGTGTCACTTATGTCTGTGAAAGTGACAGCTGTGTGTGTGTAAGTAATACTTATGAATGTAGAAGTGGCAGTTGTGTGCGTGACTGACACTTGTGTGTTATAAATGCACATATTGTAAGTGAAACTTTTGTCTTGGTGTAGAACGGTCATGAGTCATGATTCGAAATCGTAACATTCATTAACCCAATGTAAAAGCCAGGCAAAATAAAATCCTTATATCTAGGGTACATGAATATCCCAGGTATATTTTCATTATAGTTTCTATATAGTAACTAAGCCAAATCAAAAATAATATTTGCGCATTTGTGTGTAATAGTGTATGGTTCATCAATTGACAATTTTAAAATGATCATACAACAGCTTTTCAATTGACCATTTAAAATATTGTTATCAAAGTCAATTCATTATATAATTATATTGTATTGTTTAATAAATGTTTTACATTTAAAATGTAAACGATTATTAAACTATATGGAATATTTCTATAACAAATTGACCCTGGTAACAATATTTATAAATGCAGTGGTCAATTGATTAAACCTATATAAATCATTCAACTGACGAACCGTGTCAACTGTCATGGCCTTGTGCGTGTGTTTTTTCAATTGATTATTGTAACAGCGTTTTTAATTTGTTTATCAGTTGATAATTTTTATGTTTTGTTGATTTTATTATCAATTAAATTGTATAGCAATTGAGACTCTCGTCTTGCAAAGGCGTTTAACAGTAGCACTTTTAAAATGAGGGTTATTTTTGATAACCTAGTTACTTTTCACTTTTATAGCTTATTTTTGGTACGGGATCTTTAACAGAGAACCAAAGCCGGGTGCATATAGCTGTATACGCCATGTTAGCTGCACCTCTGTTACTTAGCTGCGATATGAATAAAATAAATCCCTATGAGAAGGAATTATTACTGAATCTAGATTTAATTGCGATTGCTCAAGATCCCTTGGGCGTCATGGGAAAGCCTTATCCTGTAAGTATCAATTTATATAAACTATCACAGGATTATCTTAATGTAACGAAATCCCCTAGAACTGTTAAAGCCTGTTAAAGCTAACACAAAATATACTTTTAAGTTACGAACACATTAATGAAGCGAATCATTTATCATTGCACACTGTCATTGGCCTCAATTTTACAATTTTTTTTAATTCTATAATTTCTTTGTTCATGATAATCTTTTAGTAACAAAATCATTATTGTTTAATGCTAAGTGATAAGTTTTTATACTGCGGTTATAGGTCACGGTGGAGACGGTCCGACCTCACCTGGACAATTGGCTCACCAGGAGGCACGGATCATTTTCCTACCGTCTGGTGCAGGTTCTTGCCGGTCATGGTTGCTTCGGCAAGTACTTGCAGCCGGTCGTTGGCTGTGAGGAAACGCCCGCCTGTCATGAGTGTGGTGCTCCTGTAGATACGGCGCACCATACCCTGGCGGAGTGTCCAGCGTGCGCATCCCAGCGGCATATCTTGTTGTCGCTGGTTAGAGGAGATCTTTCGCTGGAGAGCATAATTGTGGCAATGCTCTCCAATGAAGTTGGGTGGAGGGTGGTTGCCTTTTTTTGCGAGACCGTCATCTCGCTGAAGAAGGCAAATGGGAGGATAAGGGAGCAAGAGGCTGGAGCTCTCCGTCGCCGTCGGAGGAGGCTTGGTGGCAGAAGTCGCACTTATGCACTTCATGCCTCACTCTATTGAGTGGTAGAACTTCATAGTCGGTACCATCCGGGTCACTAGAGTGGAATGCAGTTAGGGAACCTCTAGTGATCTCACTCATGGATGGGGAGGGATCCGCTGGGTTTTAGTGGGTATTCTGTTATCAGTGAGTCCCACACTCCCGGTGGAATTAAACTTTCATCGGGGTGCGTAAAGGCATTTCCCAGCGCAAAAAATAAATTGCTGTTCAAATAAATCGTAGTCAAACCGAAACCTTGTTGTATCAAACCGAAATTTACATGTAAAAGAGTGGTTACACACATGCACATGCAAGCATCAACTTATTTCATATATTTTACTTCTTCCTTTAAATTTTAATTTAAGCTTTCTGCTGAATAGATCCGCTTTGTTTTTATAATCTGTATACAAATATACTTTGTTTTTTGTTTCTTATTGTGATGTTTAGGATTATAAATAATAATGCCGTTAGCGGTTGAACAGTTGACGACTAATTGTAAAAATTGTAAGAAGCCTTTGGCGAGCTGTCACATTAACAACCCACAGATTCAGTAAAATTGTACAATATGTAATTTGTGGCTTTAACATGATCTATTATTACCTACTTTAATAAGAAAGAAAGCGCTGTCGCCTAAAATACAGGTTTCCTGGTTTAGGGATAGATGTTTTACATAATCTGTATCTGTCATTTATATGCACAATTAACTACTGCTATACCAACATTTAAAGTTGTCAATTGACAAACCCCATTGTCATTTGCTTATCAGTTACTTAAGTTTGTCTGTTATATGTTACTCTTCTCTTTGAATCAGATAGAAAAGTCAGTGACCTTGTGGGTGAAACCACATCTACCCAGAAAGGGAGACAGATATAATTCCGTGTCATTCGCACTGGTTAATCTGTCCGACACAAAACGAGATGTGTCTTTTAAACCGGGACAATACGGATTGAATTCCACCGATAAGTATACAGTAATGGTAAGTGATTGCAATTAATTAATTGGTAAGGGACTATTAGTTTGCGTGGAAAAGTGTAGCCACTTCAATAATGGCTGACATAGAAAAGGCGTTTATATTCTCGAATAATAATAACAAATTCAAAAATGTTATTTTCGCGACGCTGGCTCTCATTAGATTCCTCATATTTCCGCGGCATTTGTAACACCGCGGGTGACATTTAGTTCTATATAACGTGAAAATGTAAGAGCACCTCTAAATTACATGTACCTTTGGCTTTAGTAAACTATACTACAGAATATAGGCTGTGAGCGAGATACGTGTGTTGAGGGGAGACAGCAAAATTAAAACCTCATAAAACATTTGTGAATAATATCAAAACACTGATTTAAAGAACATTTTATTATAACATTAATAGGCACATTTAAAAAGAACAACGCCATGTCAAAATGAACTTTAAATCAAGAACAGTAACATTCCTTTTTAACTTCTTATAATTGTTTATAAAAACGAAAACAAGACGTTCCTACAGTACACCTCGCCTCATTTGAAGTGGGATCTTGTACCGGCTCTGATCGAAAAAGAGGAGGAGAGAAACTTATTTTCAAACCATGCCTGCCTAACACTGGCCAACGATTTTAGAATTAAGACGCAGCCCGTATATTAGGTCTAGAGATAATATTGCTTGCTCTGTCTATCCCGCGTTAAACGTACGTCGCGCGATAAGCGTGAGGGAGATCAATATATGTTTACTTTCAAGTGGTTACGCTTTTATTTATTCCATTTAAGATTATGCTGATTCAAATAAAAAGCTTGGAGATTTCTTCAAAACGCCGACGCTTACTTAACTTTAGCGCCAAAATGGCTCATTCATATGCCGCAACTAGAGCTGGCAAACGTAACTATTGTCGCAAGTAAGCACGTTACGGGCGTATATTTATTGAACTTTTCATTTTATTTAATATTATATAACAATTGTGTATAAATTCTAATATGCAAGTAAAACTACATATAAAGAGTAACATTCCAATAAGATTTTAGATTAAAATGTACAGTTACAAATAAGGGTAAACTATATGAAAGTAGCGAACAATTGTTTTTTTACTTTTCTTTCCAGGATGTGTTCACAAGACTATATATAAAGAATATAACTGTAAGTGATACTTTTATAGTACAATTACCTGCTGAAGGTGAGTTGGAGTTCAAACTATTAATTATAACTAACTTATCATGTTTTATTTACTTATATATCGCATTAGTCCAATAATATTATTTCTCTCTTTGCAGATGCTATACTGTACACGGTATTTCCATTATAAGTGGAAAAAGTTTAAATGGAGTATCGGGGGGGTTACCTCCCTTCCTTTTTTAGTTCCCCCTCTATTTCCTTTTGTTTCTCGTATGCCATTAGTTACCAGACTTAGGTCCTTATCTTCTACATTATCTAATAGTGCAATTGTACAAAGCTATTTAAAAAAAATGTGTAATTTTAATTTATAACTAAATTCAAGGTTACTTTAAATAAATGAAGTTGAATTTCTGACCATTGATTTTTCCAATCATCTAATATAAAAATGTTGGTTGAAGACTTTCTGCTGCCTCTAAACGCTTAACATGAAGTTCTTTACAATAATAATTAAATCAGATTTTTTTTTGGGTTGCGAGCATTAAACTTAACAGACCATTGAAAAAAACTTAAAATTGATTGTGTCTATAAATAGTAACATCATTGTATAAATGTTCTACAAAATGGCAAAAAAATTTACAACTTTATAGTATTTTTAAATCTACAGTAATTTCATTACGTTAATTTTACACTTAGGTCGTTCTTTCGCTCAATTTTGAACGCGTTTAAATCAGATATGCACTTTAATTTACAACTGTGATACGAAATATATTATTTATTTTATGTTTTCTTTTTTAATTTATTTGTGGGAAACCCTGATGAGGAAAACTGATTGAATACGTGAGCCATCGCGGTTGAAATTTTTCGAAGCTTTATTGATGTAAATGTTAGATGTGGCATTATGTTGCTTGTCCCCCAAATACCAATAAATTAATAAATAATCTACGAGTATATATGTTAAAAGAATACTTCGCCATAATTGCAGGATTGATTTCACATAAAAAATAAGCACCACAAAGTCGTTTTATTAAGAATTAATTTCAAATAACAGTTCGACATAACTAGCGCGATTATCTCAAAAATGGCAACCATATGGCGATTTATTACGTTAGATTCATTCGCCTTATCTTCCACAACGGGCTGGAACATAGTTAAGGATTACAACTCGAACCATTTTATATTTTACACAATTTGTTATATAAAAAATAAAAATACTGTTAAAAATTTTTAAAAAGTGGCCCAAAGCAGGTCAAGCCGATATATAACATGTAAACAATTGTATACATTATCAATCTCACCATTACAGCTGAAAACTTCTTTACTATTTTGCATAGAAAATAAACATAATGCATAAAATTTAAGAGAATAGATCTAATTATAACTTTTTATCTAAAAAATGGCATCGAAATTTATAACCTGGATTTGGTCCAGGAACGTTCGCCTTGGTCTTCCCCTTCCAGCTTTACCATTCACTCTTGATTCATAAATCTCTTTTGTCAGTTTCCTTTCATTCATTCTCTCTACATGCCCAAACCATCTTAGCATACCTTTCTCAATTTTAGTCACTACATCTTTTAAATCACAACGTTCTCAAGGGTCAGGTTAAGAGTACTCTAAACAGACGAGCTTGTATGAAAGGTTTAATGAGAATGAAAGAAGCGTAGGAGATATGCAAGGATCGTGGCAAGTGGAATAACGTTGTTTGTGCCTACCCCGAACGAAGGGAATGAGGCATGATTTTATGTACGTAATAGCAAGATACATAAACAGAAGCTAAGAATCCAGGACATTTTAAGTAACGGCCAGGTCAAGAGTACTCTAAACCGACCAACTGGTATGAAAGGTTTAATGAGAATGGAAGAAGCGAAGGAGATATGCAAGGATCGTGGCAAGTGGAAGTATGTTGTCTCTGCCTACCCCTAACAGAATGAGGCGTGATGCTATGTATGTATGTAAATTTATTACAGAAAGTTACACGATAACGAAAACTGACATAAAAATAGCTTCATCGCAGTATTGATTTCGCATAAAAAATATGTATTACAAAGTTCTTTCATTAAGATAAAATTAGTTTCAAATAATAGTTCGTAATAGTGAGCACGATTATCTGAAAAATGGCAACGATATAACAATTTATTCCGTAAGATTCATTCGCCTTATCTTCCACAACGGGCTGGAACAGAGTTAAGTTTTCCAACTCGAGCCATTTTATATGCCTACAAGCTTTTAACGAGCAACATTTGGCTCGCTCGCTAGACAAAGGGGGAAAAGGCGAAGATCTGTTATAAAAAATGGCTTTTATTATATTTCTATGTTCGTAAGATAATAGACCTTAAGACATTCGGGCAACATTTCAATTCCGTTGCAAGAGGGAATGTTTTGATATGGCTGCTAACGAAATGGGAAGTTTGGGATGCAATATCAATTTAACTTATAAATTATGACAATCACTGATGGGAGGCTTCGGTCGTGGCCAGTTACCACTTTGCCTGAAAGCACATAAGGGGTAAAATTAACTCTTATCATCACTTCACATCAAATGAGATTATAGTCAAGTGCTAACTTGTTATTAATAAAAAACAAATACGGTTTAATTGAGGGAAAAGTAATATATACCCATAGATTTATAAATATTAAGTCTTTCTAGAACATAAAGATATAGAGCTGACTTTTAAATATTCATTCAATCATTTTACTTTAACACTTCAAGAAAAAAATTTGCCGGGACTCGTTTTATGCTGATCGTTATCAAACAGAAGTTATCAAGAGTGTTTAAAAATGTTTTGGTGTGACTGTTTTATCACTAACAATGATAAGTGAAGAAACAAATTAACATGTTATGTAGACTGTAACCTCGCGTGATATGAGAATACAGTCAATCGCTGACCTTACAGCAATAAAAAAAATGCAACGCAACAAACAATTTATTGAAATCTCAAATGATGAATTGTAAATAAAAATACCATGTGTTTTTGTCAATATTAGAAATTATTTATTCAATTTGTTTTTGAATTTAAAATTTAATTATTGAAATATTTTTTTTAATTCTATGAAAAATAGAATTATTTGTCAATTTTAAAATGACCTAACCTTCAAACGAAGTATCAAAAAACGCTGCACATTTTCGTGACGCGAATCACGCGTTTAATCGACGACTAAAAAAGTTTCACTATAACAGACATTACATAATTTACTACAAATATTTATGTCTGTGATGTTCGTCTCGCCCGATCTCACTTTTCGTTACGCTCTCGTCACTCAGTCACCGCTTTTCTTTTCATGTCGAGCGTGGGTATAGAAGTTTTACACGAAAAACTTGGCAACGATATAAGGCTACAAAAGACGTGCTCGGATTACGAGACGGGAGAATAAAAGATATTTCTAATCTCGATAATCCGAGGCCTACAGCGAATGTCCTCGGGAGAGTTACGGCGCCGTCGCGATTAATAAGGTTTCATATTAAGCGCGTATGTAATGCTCCTCCCGGCACTAACGCTGAGGAATAACAAAAACGTGATTTGACACTGCAATGGACGCCATTTGTACTTGTTATTTACGGCTTTCCTTGTACTTTATTAAAGCAGGCTTCGCACGCGCAGCAGGGCATCCCATGCCTACATATTCCAACTAATGGGTTCCTATATCGGTGACCGAAAGTTCCGAGTCAAACTTCGTGACGCAAGATCCGCCTTAGCTGCAAATCTGGTGCACCGCAGGGATCCGTGCTCTGGCCCGTCCGCTACAACATATTTACTTGCGACCTACCTCAGACATGGGCTTCATGCGGAAGCTCGGAGTCACTCAGCGTGGGATGGAGAGGGCTATGCTCGAAGTTTCTATACGTGATCGAATCAGAAATGAAGAGATCCGTAGTAGAACCAGAGTCACCGACATAATCTTACGAATCGCGAACCTGAAGTGGCAATGGGCGGGGCACATAGTCCGACGGCTCGATGGACATTGGGGCCCGACGGTGCTGGAGTGGCGAGTGCAGGGTGACCCCCCACAAGGTGGAACTACGATATAAAGAGGGTTGCCGGTAGCAGCTGGAGCCAGGCGACGCAATACCGGGCCTTGTGGACGTCATTACGTGAGACCTACGTCCAGCCGTGGACGTCCATCGGTTGAAGCGACGACGACGACGACGACGACGACCTCAGACAACTGAAACGAATGTTCTGAAACCTCGATCCGACTGAAGCGAGCAGACTGTTGCATGTCCAGCTCGATGCAACCGATGATTGGCTTACTAAGTGGCGAATCAAAGCTATTGCCCCGAAGTCTCATCCCATCACATTCACCCTAAGACCCGCAACTTATGCGCCAGTCAAATTAATTTTTGCCAAATTGCCTGAAACCACTACCTGGACCGTAGGATGACACGGAAAGACCACAAAAACAAAGCCCATCTGGACTTATGGGATCCAGCTGTGGTCCACGGCAAGCGCGACAAATGTGATGTGACTCCAGAGAACTCAGAACAATATACCGCAGGTCCTTTCATCGACTTCCTGGTATGCCCGCAGCACAGATCACAGCACAGCAGCAGAG
The DNA here is from genome assembly GCA_015832385.1 of Elymnias hypermnestra. Taxonomy (NCBI): domain Eukaryota; kingdom Metazoa; phylum Arthropoda; class Insecta; order Lepidoptera; family Nymphalidae; genus Elymnias; species Elymnias hypermnestra. Next base: position 331,631 of record JACTOM010000792.1, read on the forward strand.
ATCCACGAGAAGAAATGAAGCGCTACACAGACACATTCAAAGAAAGCCTAGCGAGTCACCCTAACTCACTGGCTGGTATACGCTTACAGCAAAACCCCATTATAAGATTGAAGAGAGAAGATGTGCTTAAAAATTGAGGGGAGTTAGAGCAGTGGCCCTACCTTTCCAAATCACAAACTTCCTGCCACAAATCTGATCATAGTCATTCGACTGATAGTAATGGAAAAAAATGTTGATTAGATTATAATATAATGTCTTAACTACTTGAAGTATTTTAAATATTACTTTGTATACAACATTGACAACTTTTGCTTGATTACGTTCGGCACATTACAAGCTATCCTTCTTTGGCGTAACAAGATAGTAATCTTTTCAACAACTAAAATGTTGACTATAGCTAATTTCAGGGTGTCGGTTTTTTGTGACGCGCATCTTCAAAAATGCGGAATTTTTATTTATTAAAATCCTCTGTATCGTTCTTCTTTTACACTTACAATATTGTAAAAAATAACTACACATATAACATACGTAGATACCGATTTTATGGCAATGGAAAGTCTGCAAGTCTTATTTTCTTAGGTTGACATTTTGAAACTCATTATATCCTTTTGAATGGAATGTCCTATTTAATTCATTTAAAAATATTAAGGATTAATACAGAGGTGAATAATATGGTTTGATTATTGGTGACACTTTTATTAACTTTTAAAATCCAAAAAAATTGGCCATATGGTATCGTGCACTTTTTTGTAGATTTTGTAGATAATATTGTAGAACATTTTTTTGTTTTATCTTCAATAGCTTTCGCAGCACTCGAGATGACAGATTTTTCTTTCACATCTTGGGTTACATTAATGCATTTTTCTCAGGGATCCCTATTTTTTTTTGAAATTGCAGCTTTCTAATGGACAAAAAATTTTTGAAATCGGGCCAGTAGTTTCTGTGTGAAAACGTAACAAACATACACACATACATTTCCTGTGTATAATTTTAGTTTAGATTCCGGAGGCTTTTTTCTACAGCCGTTGCAGGACCCCGACTTCTGCTAGAGAATGGCCGAAGACACTGATGTCGTAATGACCAATTACATATCAGGATAATAGCAGGCCTTGATTATCTAGTGGTACGCGTGAACTGTTCAGGTCAAGTCGCTATATAGAATTATTAAAATAAAAATGATTGTTTTTTTTCCTGTTTCGACTTAATAATACATCAAAACATTGCCCTTTCGGACATCCACAGAGGGATAAGCCGCGTTAAATCCGCGACCCAAACAAAGTCCACCGGCGAGGCGGAAAGGTGCTTCTGACACCCGCCTCGGGGACAAAGGCTTGGGGCCTTTGAACACCGGACTTAGGGTGACGCTACGAAAATATGTGACCATTTCCACCAATACTAAGCTATGTAGCTGTGTAGTCTATACTATAGGTACTCTGGTCTGCACAGAACTACACCAAACGCGACGGCTCACAGCATATCCATAATAATAGTAAAAGTGGGATAATAATAATGTATTGGGAAAGGTCCATTGTCACGGACAGGACTATACTGGCCAACAAGGCTGATATCGTGATAATGGACCGGGCACAGACTCGGGTCTTTTATTTGATATCGCGATCCCATATGATGGGAATCTCGTGCGAGCTGAGACAGAAAAAGCGTAAATATCTGGATCTGGGGCAAGAGATTACCGCCATGTGGGAGGTGGGATCCACTGAAACCACCCCAATCGTAATATCTGCGAATGCGATGCAGAAAGCGGTGTTGCTGGTCTCCGCTAGGATAGTCCGGCGGTTTTTCAGCCTGTAGCCCTGTCCCCCAGCCGTTTGATCTCCCTGCCGGGGAATATAACCCTATATAAAGGATAAACCCCCGCTCGTTATCTTTATTTATGTAATTGTTTTTTTCTTAGTTACATTTGCAAATAAAACTATGTTAGTTAATATTATAAACTAAGGTCGATTGCCAGTGTGCTTTACTGACTCTATCCTGTCTGTTAGCCATTATCACCAATCAAATACAATGGTATTGGGACTGCTGTCAACTCTGTGTTTGAGGCAATCCTTTTCCTGATGATTGAGAAGAAATCGTCGACTCGATTCTCCGCAAGCATGCCCAACGCGGTACAATGTCGAGGCAGTCTCAACACCACTGTAAAGATGATTTTATACTGGACTCGAAGCGCGTCAAGTGATCTTTGGGTATAGTTGACCCATCGGCTGCACGTATAAAATGTTTGACAAAATGCTTTAAAAAGTATCATTTTTACATATCATAGCACGCATCCTTCCATATAAAAAAAACATATACTTGATTCCGTTGCCACCAGCGCTGAGCTATGTGCACCAATAAATATGAAATGCATCCATAGCAACGTAGCATAGCACATCTCTGGTGGAAAGGCACCAGAGATGTGTGTAATATCGTAAAGTGCTCAGCGGAGGTAGCTCATCAGCTACATCTTTTACAAATAAACAATAATTAAGTGAAGTGAAACTTTTTTTGGCGCATAAGGGTTAAATTTTAACGGACAGAACGCGTGATTAGCGTCACGAAGAGGTGCAGCGTTTTTTATGCCAATTCGTTTGAATTCGGTAGGTAGCATCAATATTTATTCACAATTCTACATATGAGATGTTAACAAATTATTTGTATTATTTTTCAACAGTTTTAATATTTTAATGACAATTAAATTCCTAACATATCCTCCCTCTAAGCCTCGGAGATGTACAGTTTTAGGTTTGTATAAATATAAACAAGACTTAAAAATTGGTTTACCAAAGAGGATTCACTTCTGACATGCGTACCTTGTACGCACGCACATATTTTGATTATATGTTTGTTCCGGCTAACCTCTGAAATGGCTACACCATTTTTGACGTGACTTTTACTAGCACATAGCTGGTGTTATGAGTAACCTAAGCTACTTTTGTTCAAGAAAATAAAATATTGTGTGCAACGTGGTATAAATGAAACCTTAAAATCGCTTCAAGATAATAACAAGCATGTATACAAGGTGTTAGAAAACTGAAGATAGTAATGACACTTTTGATAATGGGACGGGAAAAAATCGATCCTGGTTAAAAAAAAAAAACATTTTATTAGCATTATTTACTCTCCATCCATTTAGTTGAGCTAAATGAAACGAAAGTGTAAAAAAATATTACGTTACTAAAAAAACAATGCAACATAAAATCAACTTATGCTTGGGTCAACGACCGCACGGGAGCGGCGCGGTGCACTTTCGCCAGATGCGTGCGGACGTTGATCCGAGATGCTGCTGATTTTTGATTTTGTGCTTCATTGCTGGTTTTTTCTTTTAGTAAAGTAATTTTATGAAACTATCGTTTCATTTAGCTGTACTAACTTAATGGAGCGTAAATAATTCTAATAAAACATTTTTTAAATTAGGATCGATTTTTCTTCGTCCCATCATCAAAGATGCCATTAGTATTATCGTCTGTCTTCGTTTTCGGAAGCGGTCTTCTAATATACAGTATATAATGTCGAATTGTATTGGCTAATGCTACATTTCATATCAGTTAAGAGACCCCTTATCTATAGTAACAGTTCCCTTAACCGACTCCTAAATGTACTAAAGGGATCACTTAGCTTATTACAAAATAAAAAACGGTACCATGCCTCCTATCTAAATGATGCTTAAGAGGTTTCCGTTTAGTTACGTTCCATGAACGATAGTAGATCTGTTACCAACGTACATATTATCAGGTTGTTGATTTGGAATACATATTTCGAGGTATCATTCGCGAATTATTGTCTGTCCTAATATGTTTACCAAAGGGTAACTTGGCGTCACAATTTTCACATTAACATAAATCAAATCGGTAAACTTTGCAAAGTTACGGTTCCATTACTGAGTTTAATTGGACGAAAAGCGAACTGCCTATTTCTTGGTAATTACGTTTAAGAGACAAACTCGAATGAGATAAATGTACGCGGACATATTTGGCAACGTAAATCTTTTACATTGTATAAAATGAGTCGCTGCCGCTGTTTGTTCGCTTAGATCTTTTAAAATTTTACATACATAGCATCACGCCTCAATCCTATAGGTAGTAGGCAGAGACAACATCCTTTCACTTGCCACGATCCTTGCATATCTCCTTCGCTTCTTTCATTCTCATTAAACCTTTCATACAAGTTCGTCGGTTTAGAGTACTCTTGACCTGGCCCTCATTTAAAATGTCCTGGATTTGGTCCAGGAACGTTCGCCTCGGTCTTCCCCTTCCAACTTTCGCATTCACTCTTAAATCCTTTTTGTCAATCTCCCTTCATTCATTCAAACCATCATAGCATACCTTTTCAATTGTAGTCACTACTTTTAGTCTTATACCACAAGGTTCTCTTATCACGCTATTTCTTACTCTGTCACTCAGTTTTAATCCACTCATGCTTCTCAACGCTCTCATCTCTACCGCATTTATTTTACTTTTGTGATTCTTCTGCCATACCCAACTTTCACTACCATACATAAGTGTTGGCACCAACACTCCAGCATGCACTGCCAGTCTAGCCCTTTGAGACACCATCTGGCTATTCTTAAAAGCGTGCAAAGCACCATTTACCATATAAAATTTTACTTTACTAAAAAGTTTGAATTTGACTATTCGGTTTCTAATTCATAAGTCTTACGCTAAAGATCTTTGAGTTACATTTGATTCAACTTTAACAAATATAATATATAATTATATTCAAATATAACTTCTTACATACCTAATTAGACATTTTCGATCCCAAAGTAGCTTGTTTCCGTCGCCAGGTTCTTGTATTCGTTTAGATTTTAACTGTTTTTCTTAGTTTATAATTAATTTAATGTAGATTATGTAATTACTGTATAAGCCTATTAGTGCACGTAATACTGTTTCTGGTTACCCTCTTTCTGTATTCATAAATTTGTACATAAATATTGTTGGCTTATCTAATAAATAAAAAAAAACCATTCCACAGATTTTACTGCAGTTTCCAGCATGTATAATTCGTCGTAACAAACATATTTTTATGCCCTTTAATCATTTAAATTTTGAAATATTTTTTTCATCAAATTTTTAAGATTGCACGATAAGTGTTCCTTTGAAAAAATGTTTTATTTCACTACAATACGACCATTTCTATAAAAGATACAGTCATTTGAAAATTCGTTAGAAATTTCAACTTTTTGTGATCCTTTATGTAACTATTGTAGCCTGAAATCAAGTGCATATAGTGAGTTATCCTTACGAGATAGATATGGCATCTCGGATTATTTTGTAGGTATAACTAAAAGAGGCATATCCTACCATGCATTTATCTGTTGCATGTAATTAGTTTAGTAAATCGTTTTGTCGAAAATTATCGATTATATTTCAAACAATTTGCATTAAATTTAGACAAATTATACATATACTTTCTTCGTTTATCTTTTTGTGAAATGTGGATATCCATTTAAAAAGAGGATGTGAATTTATAACGAAGCTAACAGCGATATATGATTGTACTAGTGTGTAGACACGTGAGCTCTGAGACTGTGATCTAATTCTACTGACATTGCCTTGACGAGAGGCATTAGAGTGCGTTCACCTCGGAGTGTAAGGGTCGTGCGCCCGTTGTTTGAGGATTACAGTCTTCAGGACAATCCAAGTACCGTCGACTACAGAAACTACAATATAAAACAAATCTAATAAAAGTAAACTTTCTCGAATACATTGAGAGAGAGGAAAATACAGTTACTTTGACGATCTCATTGGCACAATGGCGCAAAAACCTGCTTCAGATAAATGATAACCTGTCAGGATTGAAATAAAAACATATTTACTAGTAGTGTCGAGTGTGTACCTTTTTATCATGCTGGGAAAGGTCTTTACCCACTCAGATCAGACCTAAAATCTTAACGGAATTGTAGGACTTGTTGGCAAGCAAAAATATCCACTTAAACCCAGCATATACTCTCCCTTTTAGTGGAGCACCAGAGCATTCGCTGCATAGATTAAACCATGTTTGTGTTCTTCTCCCTTGTATCTGCCCCTGTATTAGGAGTTAAAGTCATTGATACTTTTTATTCTGCATCAGCTACCAGAGGATCGGTAATCTACCCTGAAGCTAGTTCCCGAACCCCTGGGAATATCAATTTTTAGTGTCTACACTGCGGAAGGAGTCATCAATTAAAATTAAGTTAAGGAAATGTATAAATATAGAAATCCTAAAGAGTCAATTAGTGATATTTCTGTTTTATATACATATTGTATTCTTATATATAAAAATCAATTGTTGTTCATTAGTATCGCTAAAACTCGAGAATGGCTGGAAGTCCAGGGAAAGTTTAAGAGGTGAGTAAATAGGACAAAAAAATGTCGTGTAATATAGTAATAACAACAATTTTGCCTAAAACTAGTCTTAAATAAACATTTGACGTTCCTCTCGTATTTCAGAAATCAATTTCTACATTGACAACCAACAATTTCTGATCGCAACTATAATATTGTGCAGTCTTTGGCGGGAATTTGAGCGTAAAGGTCACGTTTTGTTGATTACGAATTCGTTTCTACTGAAGTTGAAACATTCTTCAAATATCATTCAGATTTTTTATTGATTCTATTTTACTAACACATCTTATCAATATTCTCGATTTACATCCTAAAAATATTGGCCTCTAGTAGACATTATTTTAGTCAATGCTCTTGCCTACTTGGCTAAGTTCTCAAGACATTTTATTGAAGTGCTAGTGACCTGCAATCCCTTGGTAGCAGTCCAAATCTCAAGCATTACGTCACGAACACGGTCTAAAGAGCTTTCTACGTCCATTGACGTCCTCGTGCGAAGATTTGAGGACGAGTGTACTCAGCACTTCGCAATATGCATTCGTGGCAGACGGCCATTTCTTTGTATCGACTGCGACTGCATTTCCCTTTGTGTTCAATGACGACTAGAAAGAGATAACACTTCAGTCTATTACATCTATTTATAGTACATCAGCTTCCATGGTGCAAACGACTTTGTCTAGTAGGCTTTGTTCAAGTCGATACAGCTGATATAGCAACAATAACATTCTAATTGTATAATGGAATATGGATCGTTTGTATCACAGACTTAACTAACAACTTTAATTCTCTTCACTATTCAAATATACACAACTGTTACTATACTATTAATTACTTCACTATTTGAATTTATACAAATTAGCACTGCTTCTCTTCACGAGACATAAGCTCGAAAGACTATTAACAAAATTGTCTATTCGTTAATGTTGCCTCACATTGCATAACATTTCGTAATATTGCACAATGTCCTTGGTATTTTTAAGTGTTGCCACTATACCACTCAATATCTCCCAACATTTCAGAGCCACCCAACTAGGCATACTCTAACATGTGCCTAGAGCGAATGTTTGATCACTTTACTTTACGAAGTTATTATTACTATAGCTATCAGAAAAATAAACTTTATATTTTCTTCTTACTTTTTATGCATAATTAATCGAAAAATCATTATATAAATTATAGGGTACACGAAGATTTTTTTATTAGAAAGTCGTGTAATTCTCTTGCTTGAAAAATAAGAGGAAGGATTAAATTAGACATTCATAATATTTATAACCTCTAATTTAGGAGCTCGTCACTGTTCGAAAAGTTTTAAAAAAATTAATAAAATAAACAATTTTATTATCCATTATTTATTTCATTGTATAAAATGGCGCCATTATTGCACAGAGTAATGAGACACGGCGTAGTTTAACGTCAAACTTCTTATAGTTGCCATTACTTTTTTAGAGTTCTATAAAGACATATGTGAATGATTTATAAAGGCATAATCTTACATCTAATTGATTAATAAAGATCGGTAACAGTAAAATGTGACGGATATCTTAACCCTATAAATATCAGCAAACTTACTCTGTCACGTTTTGACAATTCATCCCTTTATTCATTCATATACGCGCTAAAAGCCCTGAGATTAAATAAAATAGAAAATGGACCTTATGACATCCTTTATGCACACTTTAGCGCTGACAAAATGAGACGGCACAGCCCTACTGAATCTAAACTCACTCCTGCCAAAAAAAAAATGGCAATTACGTATTTGTATCCTATTGCTACACAAACTATACTTAGGCGTTTAAACAATTTTTTTTAAAGGCAACTTCTAACAACTTTTTTCTCTCCACAACTTGCACAAATTACTTCACTATTTAAATTTATACAATTTAGGATTACTTCGCTTAAAACAACTACACCACAAAGAAGTTCTAAAGACTGTCCTCACAAAATTGTTCCGTTCGTTAAAGTTACCTCGTATTGCATAACCAACTATCTGTAGTCTAACAAATGGGACCCGTTTAACAATTATATGCTGACTCTTCTGTATAGACGACGTAAACTCAAAGTGAATACACAATCGGTTATTAACAAATAGCTTAGTGGATGATTAAGTGAAACTTTTCCAATGGATAATAACTAAGCTGATAGCAGAAGCCAAACCATTGATCTGGCCGAGGCGGGCGGACCGATCAAAGAGTACTTTGTAAACGTTAAACCGCTCCCGTCTGCCGCGAGCGAAACTATTTCTATCCACTTTGGGAGATTCTATTCTATTTCGTTGTTTGATAAAATGAAATGTGATTTATATCGACCTATTTATTTTGTTGGAAACACGGGAACGAAATTTTTCTAGTAATACATTTGTTGGATTCTATTATTCTATTCTAATATTCATGTGGAGCGAATATAATATTCAGCACCGGTACGTATCGATTATTTGAAAAAAAAAAAGGAAAATCGGTATTTGAAGGTTATATATCGAAATACTAAATCTACTATCTATCTACTACTTAGACTTTTATATACCTCGGAAGAAGCATAGGTTCCCACCGACATCGTCAGTAGTGGAGTCCATAATTCAATCTCCAAAGTGTGGGCGTCGGTGGGATTGTTTTTGTTGTGTATTGATTAATGGATTGTAATTCTTCATTTGTAGTTTAAAAAGTAGTCCAAATAAACATTTAATGCGGAATACTTTTCTATCATTTAAAAGTAAACTATAAGTAAAAGTATAGAAGAGTAAAAGGTTTATGTACGTTATTTGGCGGAAGTAGGATACGAGGCGACAGTTTTTGGTTTCGTTTAATAAGTTTGGCTCCGAGCATGCAAGAGTGATGCTTTTAAAAGCGCGACTCGACGAAGTAGGCTAGTACGACTTAGCCTACTTCGCCGGGCGCATCATCAACACAAAACTGGGCTAAAAACATAGTCAATCTATATGATATTTTTATGCAACATTTCATGGAAACACATTAGAAATTCACTTTTTTTATGTAGCTCAATTACAATACAAGCTTTCAGCGCCTTAGTTACATTTTTTTTATAACTTGGCTGATGTAAAATGTTTTAAGTGAGCCACAGATTGCACTTATACACTTTCATATTATTAAATAGTTTTATACATTGTATTTACTCAGAAATATTGTATTATATAAATGGAATAAATAGACTAGGATACACATTATGTGATACATATATAAGAACTATTGTAAAATTAATTATCAACGGACGGACAGATCCGTACATCTCATGTTTATATATGTAGCGATGCGTAGGCGCCGTTACCCTGTCAAATGCCTCGACCAGAAGAGACTGCAGGCACACAGACCTTGTCCCAGGTAGTTAAAGCAACCACGTCTCGAAATCATGCTCTGGTTATATTTATCAACATAATAGTTATAACCTTCCAATCCCTTTTTGTACAACCCCGACCTGACATCATTCATCCGACCTGACCATCGCACATCGCGCCGCTGGTGATCCTACATCACTTCACCGGCGACCACCACGTCGTTTTACTAATGACTCCCATCACTTTACTGGTGATGCCTTTCGCTTTAAACTCTTACAATGTAGGAATTTGATATAGCAATAGAAGGAGGACTCCGTCTGCGGGTATGGTTACGGTGGAAACCGTCCAATCTCACTTCGAGCAGTGGGAATGTAGGAAGCACGAATCTTTTTTGTTTAGACTGGTGTAGGTACTAACAGGGCACGGCTGCTTTGGCAAGCACTTCCACCAAAGAGTTGGGCATGAAGACTCACCCGCTTGTTACGAGTGCTCTTGTTGACACATCACGTCATACTATTATTGCATACTGCATCACAGTCTGATTTAACTTACAAGTCATATTTGTTAAATATTGAAAGAGCCCAACGAGCCACCTTCATAATAATGTACAATAAGCCATTCCTATATCCAAGGCAGGATTTATATTTAGAAACCAAAGCATTAACAGTTCCACATCGCATTCTCATGCACACCAATGTTGTCTAGGTCCTTTTATTTACAATAAAGCCAGTAAATTAATGTCCCTGCATTATGTCTTGATATATTCAAGTGTAAAAACAACCTGTCTAAATTTCATCAGACTTCGTCATACGCACAAAGTCATTTAAAAACGCACACGGAGTATAGCCATCCAAAGGAAACAGGTTACCTAGTGCATCTTCAACATATTGTACGGTTGGGAGGTTTGGTGTCCTATGTGTATATATTTAAGAACTAATATTTGTATCCTTTTTTATATCTTCAAAAAGAAATACATTAAGCCTGGATCGGGAGACCCAGAGTGGCACTTCCTGATGTTTCTGGTTGGCGGTGTGCTCTCGGTTGCAGGCTCAGCAGTGAATGTGGTAGGCGAGCCACATCTTTCTTCTGTGAGAACGTCATCTCACAGAAGGAGACATCAGAGAGTGTGAGGAAAGCAGCTGAGGTCAGGCGACTAGGCCAGGCCAGGCTTTTACTATTCTGAATGGTCGTAACATGCGATGTTCGGGGTCCCAGAGAGTAATGTCCCTACTGAATCCTTGGTGCCCCTGTTGAGTTTCCCGCTGTGGTTTAGTGGGTATTCTGTTCTTCAGCGAGTCCCACACTCCTAAATACGACTTCCCGACCTACTCAATGCTATTAGGCAGTCTGTTTGTTTTTGTAATATTTTCTGCAGCTGTGTGCTTGTAGTTAAGTAGTGTTTTGCATATTAAATAGCCAAGTATATGATATACTTTATATTTCGTCTTAAATTAATAAAGCTGGTTGACAATGTCGTATTAATTTAATGTTTTCAGTGTAAATATACGGAAAATGCGCGAGACACCAAAATTAGATTTATGACGATAATTTTTCATGATGAAAAGCATTGTGAGAGACTGAAAGATTAAGGCAATTGTTTTAATATTCGTCAATTATGGGAACACCTCAAGAATATCTCTTCGAATAACAATCTATTTATAAATAATTTTGTCTCGGGTTAAAAGGGTTTTTCGTAAGGAATCCATTTAAATGATATTATGTAACTGTATCCAATTACTTATAAAATAAAATAGTGAGTTATTCCTTAAAGACAGATATGCCATCGCGAACTTTTATGTACATCTTTACAGACAGCGTTTTTAATAAAAAATTTCAGGCGGTTTAATTTTCTTCGCTTGCAACATTCATAGTTTTTTTTTATCGCAAACAAACAGACAGAGCAGGCGGATTGTTTACAATGTGAATAAAGCTAAGACAGTTTTCCTGTTCTCGTGTTAAAAGTAGTTCTTTTCTTAGACATCATATATATTAGGAGATAGCCACGGCCGAAGCCTCCACTAATACACACTTAAACAAATTAGAAAACACGATTTTCTAGTTATGTCCTATTGTGAATTGAACCTAGGGACTTCTACTAGCGAACACAGTACTAGCACCATTGCACCAAAATGGAAAAATGGCCATTTTTTTTACTAAATACGAATAATTACATATGTATACATAAATAGAAAAAGATATGTCTTATTTCTCGCAGTCAAAAGCTAAAGAATCGCAACCTGTTAAATCAGATAGAGAAATACGATTCCATTTCATTCCCATCAGATAAAGTGGAATGACATTTATATGGAGCCATTTATTTTTCAAGAAACCACTCCTAGATTATTCTCCGCGCAATTCAATACGGAAAATGCGTGGAGAATTATTGCACATGTTACATATAATAATATAAAAACCTATAAATGTCTCTGATTGTTTATTAGCGATAAACTCAAAAACTACTGAACGAATTTTCATATAGTTTTCACCAATAGATAGAGTGATTCAAGAGAAAGCTTTATGTATATAATTTATCAATGGTTTATGTAAATAACAATAATTGTTGAGAGTGTCGGTAAAATCAAGCTTCGTATCTATTCTCGGAAACGCTGTCTGATCCTTCAGATACAACGAAACAATGTACGGTGGGATAATTCCTCTTTTATAGATCTACAAAAAAGTGCAGTATGATATGTATTTATCTTTAAAGGACAACTCATATATCCATTTCATATTATTTTTTAATTGCCACGTAAAATATGAAATGTAAATGTTATACAGACGAATACAATATTAATCCTTATCATTAATGCTGTCAGGAATAGAAAAAGATTAAATTGATAGCTTAAAACATTGATAGCTCTAAAATATTGGGAGTTATTGAGTAATATAGTGGCAACACTTAAAAATACCAAAAATCAAAAATATTAAGAAACGTCATGCAGTGCGAGGTAACATTAACGAGCGGACAATTTTGTTATGATAGTATTTCGAGCTGTGTCTCGTGAAGTAGTTATTTTAAGAGAAGTAATGCTAAATTGTATAAATTCGAATACAGTAAAGTTGGTAGTTAATGTGAGTTTGGTGTGTTTTCTACTATTCGGGGGTTTAGAATATTTTAGCTGACATTTTTATAGAGATTGATTGATGGACGTCCACGGCTGGACATAGGTCTCACGAAATGATGCCCACAAAGCTCCTTATATCGTCGGTTCGCCTTGTGGGGCGGGTCTGCCTACACTGCCATTCCAGCACCTGCGGCCTCCAACGTCCATCGGTTCGTCGGACTATGTGCCCCGCCCACTTCAGGTTCGCGATTCGTAGAGCTATGTCGGTGACTTGGGTTCTGCTACGGATCTCCTCATTTCTGATTCGATCGCGTAGGGAAACTCCGAGCATAGCACTCTCCATCGCACGCTCAGTGACTCTGAGCTTCCGAATGAGGCCCACAGTCAGCGAACACGTTTTCGAACCGCAGGTAACCACTGGCGACACGCACCTGAGGGATATTGGACGAAAAAGTCTTTTGGGACTTCCCGAAAGCTGCCCAACCGAATTGGATTCGGCGGTTGATCTCTTTCTCGAAATTGGACCTAAAAGATGGACTATGTATCCCAGGTATGTATACTCGTCAACAATTTCAAGTGTCGAGTTCTCAACGATGACTGGGTGGAGCGGAACATGGATATTGGACATAACTTTCGTCTTATTCATGTTCATTTTTAGGCCCGCCTGTCGAGAAACTCTGCTGAGGTCATCGAGCATTGCATTAAGATCTTCCAGAGTCTTTGTCCACTCGGATAAAGTCACGAGAACTATCTACTAAAATGTATGAATTGAAATGTGGAAATTGAAATAAAATGTATAAACTTAATGAACTTAAATAGGTGAAAGCCTACATTGAAATCATTAAGCACGATCCAACTAGTGTCATCTGCTTCAGCCGCCAATTCACTTTTCATGCAAAATTTAAACTCTTCCAACACGGAGCTTTCGCGTTGAATGAGCTTCAACTTAATGAACGTTTACATTATTTGCATTGAAGACGTTTATTAAAGTGGCACGTTTTTTTATCGCCTCTTATGTTTCCCGCTGTGTCACACATGTCGCATTACAGTCGGCTTCAGCATGAGGGTAAAACGGAAGGTGGTCATCATTTCTCTTGCATCGTGCTTTTTTAAAACCGTACAATTGGTTTTCTTTTCCGCATTGAACACGTTTACTTTAACGGATAATTCGTAAACTGAAAGTGGTGTTACTTATTAATGTAAAACTAAAACAAAAATTTCGTCTTGGAAAGGTGCCATTTGTAAGAATATTTTTCAACTTGTATAGTCAAAGATGGTAAATATTTATTTATTCTATTGCTATGAGCTTTACGGAACCCAAGTAAGGCGTCATTGTATTTTATGAACTTCTACTTAAATACCTCGTAGGTGATTCAGCAGGAGGAAATGAAATGTTTTTGCAACTTATAGAGTATTACGACATAACGAGGTTCGAGTTATAGAGATTCAACTGTATTTAAATTAAAATTCACGGTAACGATGGTTCCTTCGCGCCTTGTTCTGAGAAGAACCCACAACAAATATAGACGGGTGTCCTATTATCATCATCACCATTACAATATTATTGTAAATTATTCAATTCAGACAAAGATGGTAGGCTACATAGACCCTGACTACATAGACTCCCGGGGTACGATGTTCTTCACGATGATGGATTAGAAGGAACAATCAAGCGCGTAATAATTCTTTTATAGAGAGAAAGTTATTTGTGCCCGAACCCACTACTTCTCTAAACGTATCCACGCGTCTCCTCGCTAAGCCATCACGGCTTTTAAATGGGGTAGTAAAGTAAGTAAGTAGCAGCCCATTAACGCCCACTGCTGGGCACTGGCCTCCTCATTCCGAGGAGCGAGGGTTTTTAGAGCATAGACCCATCACGCTGCTCCGCTGCAGATTAGCAGGCATAGTACACAAGTGCACTCTCTATTCCTTCACTTTTATAGTCTGATGTGACGGGAATCCGACACGACCGGAAAGAGATCAACCGCAGGACCGACGGCTTAACGTGCTCTCCGGAGCACGGGGGTGGATCACACCGCCAACTTCCCAACTTCGAACAAATACTGATTTTGGAATTGGCCCAACCCGGGACCCGAACCCAGGACCTCATGTCTGTAGTCGAACATACTAAACACAAGACCAATGAAGCAGAGGCAGTACAATGGGGTACTACCCATTCTTAAATCAGGAAAAGAAATCCATTGTACCCCTTATTTGAATAATAATGCCATACACGTCATCGCTACGCGTGATGGATTACTAGTCTCGTCACCGGATATGACCTCAGCAGACTGCTTCTATTGGGTATCCCCTTTCAATCTGTAATCATAAGTCTGTAGAGCACTATTTCCTGTTACAGTAAAAATACTGCTCCGCAACCTCTGTCTTATCCGGAAATATTTACCGGATAAGACATGACTGAAATGTCAGCTTATATCTGCTAAGGTCAAGTTGAATCCGTATTAATATAATATTAATAATTAAAGTGCTCGTGACTCTTTACGAGAAATTTCTATCTTTGACGTTTTGAATCCCGCTGATTTGTAATCAGAAAGCTGTTTATTATACTAATGAGGTCGTTTTCTATTAAAATGTCATGTTAATTCCAAAATTCTCTATTTAATGTACTCTTTTTAACGCTGGGAAATTCTCGGGTGTGCCAGACTCATACCGGCTAAAACCCAACGGTGCTCCTACATCACTCGGAGACGGGGTCACGAGAACGCGACTGATAGCCAGCGATGAGCCTGCTTAGGCCCAACTGGGTCAATGACCTAAACTTCCTCCGAAGGTGGATTGCCTGGAGTACCTGGCAAGCCACCGACCACCCCGCGAGACCTTTCTTTGTTAGGCAACGGATCCCGCTTCTGTTACCCAAAGGTCACCACAAAGGAGGGAGACGGCGATCGTGGGCCTCTCGCCTCTTTCCCTGATTAACTACCGGATAATACGTGATAGATACGTGAAAAGTCACAAAATAATTCGTAAACGGCATAAAAGTGTAAAAGTACTCTTTAACAAATGAAGAATAACTTTTCTGCCACATTTCCATCTACAGCCGTGAAGCCTAACTCATGCCCGATTTCGTCAACATGCCCTAAACTTTATGTGGCTTCTCAGAACATATAAGGGTCAGTTAAGAGTCGTAGTAGTCCCCTAACTATGTGATGTTTAAGGGAATGTTGGTGAAAGATGGCGTCCAAAACTATAGGTCGGATATACTTGAACTTATAGTTATGTATAAGAGCTACGATGGTCCAGGGATAAGAAGCTTGGAGTTTAGTTGAGAGATTTCGCGGATTCGAATCCTGGGCGAGTCTCATTAAGCTTCTCTTTATAAAAAGAAACCGATGTGCTTGATTGTTCTTTTTGTAAGGAAACCTGCGCATTCCTAGATCAATTCTTTTCAATTGTGTAGCCTGACAATCCGTTGTGGAGCAGCGCGGTGGGTCTATGCTCTTAAATCCTTTCTTCTTGTAGTGAGGAGGCCTGATCAACAGTGGGATCCTAGTTGCTACTTACCTTTTTTGATGAATACACTAAAATGTTTCAAATAACAAATATACAAACATTAATACCATAACATTTATAATATTTTTAGATTAATGTGTATGGACATTACATCATAAATATGTATGTGTAATATTAACATCGGGCAAAGCCGGTTATTCCCCGGATATGACGCCGGCAAAGCGTCATCTAATAACAGTTATCACCCCGTCCAATCTGTGATCAGTTTAAAACTAAATATATATGGTTCTATTTTCCGTAGCAATATCTATTTTATCATAATAGAATCGTTTGGGAACTGTTCCTATTCCTTGGATGTGGGTTAATGAAACGTCAGCTTGCAAGTGTTATCTATTCAAACAGCACTTTAATATATATAAAATAGAGTCCTGTCCTGTTGTAGCATTTACAATTTAGACCGACTGGACCGATTTTAATGATCACTTATGTTTTGCAGTTTCTGCCATTAATAGCAAAAAAAAAACTAGTAAAACATCGGAGACATACATGGAAAAACAAATCTATAAAGATAATAAAATACATTACAAATGCTATAATTAAAATGCAAACAGAAATAGACGGTACAAGTGACTGTCCAATCGCTATATATAATAAGAGAACAGGAGCAACTCACGGATTAGGCAAGAAATCTTTAAAACGATTCGATTGACTTGAAATTCAGCAAAAATGTTCCTTTCACAACGTAGTCGCTCACTAAGAAAAGGTTTCTAGATATATCCGTGGGATCAGGGTATATAAACGAAAAACAATCCTTAATGTGAGATCTCCAATACTATTTACACTTGACTAGAAATTTGAATTACATATTCCTATTGCGACGTAGACTCTTGCTAAGAACGGATTTCCCCATACGTCTACGCGATCGAGATTTACATGGGAAATTTTACGAAGAAAAAGCTTAGCAAGGGATTGTAGTTTTTTTTTATTGCTGACAGATTAGCGCTTGACTGTGATCTCACCTGATGGTAAGTGATGATACAGTCTAAGATGGAAGCGCGCTAATCTGTTAAGAAGCGATATACCTCTTACGGTTTCTACACATCATCATACCGGAACACAAATCTCTTTGTTTGGCGGTACGTTTTTGCTGGTAGGGTGGTAGCTAGCCACGGCTGAAGCTTCCCACCAGTCCAGACTCAGACAAATTAGAAAATACAATTTCCTAAATTCGTCCTACTGGGGATCGAACCCGGGACCTCCGCTAGCAAAGCGAATACTCGCACCACTGCGCCAGCGAGGCCGTCAATTTGTTGTTATATTTTATACCTCTAACAGCTTAGTTAAATAGGAAAAGTGTAAATTTGTAAGGTACAAGAGAGGACGAGGATCAAAAATGTCAACTTGTGAGGTAAACGAGGGACAAGGTAATAAAAGTGATGAAATACATTAGAAGGTATAATAAAAAATGATCAACGTTTATCAGCCGACAATCGCCCGGAAGCAGCGGTAGTCGCGTCCCCGGATATGACGCCAGTGAACTGCCAGCTATTCGTAATATCCGCTTTCATCTTGTCATCATTAATATTACAAAAGGAATAAAATTTTTACAAACATGGAATCTTTAATAATATCTAATTGATTTTTTTTATCACTGACAGGAGAGCGGTTTGCTTTAATCTCACCTGATGATACGTGGTACCCGAATTAATTTATTTTGGGTTTTTATCGGAATAGAGCGCAAAGAAACTCTACAGTTCATTCGCGTTAAGAATGCAGTGAGTCATCTATGTGCGCCTTCCTAGCTCCGCCCCCTAACCAATCGAATCTTTTCAAAACTGCAAGGTCAAATCTTCAACTGATCATTGTGAACATGGCTCACAAAACAAAATTTTAAAGTTAGACAAAGGTGGTCTGTACCCTGTTACTATAATAAATTGCTCTAATTAAAAAAAGGCTAGCTATATCTAAAAGAAAACTAATTGAGAAATCATTCTATAATTTGAAAGAATACTTAGAAGACAAAAAAATGTGGGAGTGAATGAATTGCTCTATATATATATATAGATATAGAATATTTTTAAATTAAATATTGTAATGATGATAACAAAAAAAAACGTACACCCGACTTAGTTTGTTGTGGGCTCTTCTCAGATCAGGGCGCGAAGGAACTTTAGATTGTAAGTCGTTCTTTTATGTTATCATCAGACATTCATTTAAATAATAAATAGAAAAAGAAACGATATTTGACGATTCAAAAGTGCTGTAATAGGCCTACTTGAATAAAGATATTTTGACTTTGACTTTGACTTTCATTCTCATTAAACCTTTCATACAAGTTCGTCGGTTTAGAGTACTCTTGACCTGGCCCTTATTTCAAATGTCCTGTATTTGGCCCGGGAACGTTCGCCTTGGTCTTCCCCTTCCAACTTTGACATTCACTCTTGACTCATAAATCCTTTTTGTCAGTCTCCATTTATTCATTATCACTACGTGCCCAAACCATCTAATTATCGATTTTAGTCACTACGTCTGCTTTTATACCACAACGTTCTCTTATCATACTATTTCTTACTTTGTCACTCTGTTTCAATCCACTCATAATTCTCAACGCTCTCATCTCTACCGCATTTATTTTACTAATGTGATTCTTCCATATATCAAAATATTGCCATTCATCATAGATTTATCTCTTTCAGAAAGCATAACTTTCGTTTTGTTTACATTCACTTTCCCTGTCAAAGCTTCATTCATAATATTTACCATCTCCTGTAGCTCTATAGCGGATGACGCAAGTGTTACTTGATCATCAGCGTAGAGTAAACATTTGACGAGTAATTCATTCATTCTTAACCCATGCATACTTTCTTTTAAATCTGTCAAACATTTATCCATGAATAGGTTAAACAGCAATGGTGACGCAATACATCCCTGTCGAACACCTCTTTCGACAGGAAACCACTCCGTGTACGCTCCGTTTATTCTGACACAGGCACTAGAACCCTCATAGAGAGACTTCAATGCTTGGATCAGACAACCGCTCACCCCATACGTAGATAACGTTGACCACAGCTCATTCCTCACCACTCGATTAATTATCGTTGACTTGTTAATGTTCAGTAAAAAATAAAATATTTAAATTTAAATTATTTTAAAATAGCTCAATCTCTATTTCTTTGCCTTTAATGCATTGGATAATCTGATGTACCGGGCTGATAAAGTTCTTATCTAAATTTGGATGCACTGGATCTAGAGGGTGGCTAATCTTTATCAAAATTTATCTTTTTTTATGGAAGAGAAGTGTTCTGTTGTCTTCTTAGCTCGCTTAAAATAAGATTACTTGAATTGCTTTCCAAGGACATGTCAATATAAACTAATGGACATATGCCGTCGTGGACTTTTTGGTAGATGTTAGAAGAGAGAAATGATCCTATTATACATTGTTTTACGTTTAAGGGGTTAGGCACCGTTTTTAATAAATACAGCATGGTGACGCCACTTTTGGCGGTACTTTGGTTTTATTTTTTGATGGTGCCGCGTAATAACATCTTTTACCAATTACCCTACCTTCTTTTCCTCGCGTGCATATACTCGTCTACGCTTTCGTCACCCCTTACGCGGCCACTAGCCAACTCCTTCTTTTCTAAACCGCTATACAGTCCATTCCTCTCCATCTCAATGCCCCGCCCCGCTACATGGACGGTGGCCTCCTCTGCGCTGCCGCTCCACAGCAATTTAATTTTTTACACCACTAGCCACTATTATCGTCATATTTCGGCCAACTTACGCAAAAACATGACAAATTATATACATAAACCTTTCGCAAAAATCCGTCTATTTATTGGTAAAAACGCATGAAAATTTGTTAAGGTTTTTTGGGTTTATAAACATATGTAACATATAGATACATTTATGCTTCTGCTATTGTGTTAACTGTCTATAGAGCTATGTTATTACTAATCATTAAACGTTTGCTCAGAACAATATTAAATTTATACGGTGATAAATCGCTGTACCGATTGCGAGACAATAAACACTTGTGCCAACAATGTATGCAACAGCGCAAAATGCAAATACGCGGGGTAATTCCTGCGGGACATTAGCCTCGTATGGGGATGACACATTCTATCAATGGAAATAACCGAATATATGATCAGACAACTTATTTAAATGCTGCTAAAATGCTTCACATCGCTTATTTTCACAGCATTATGTATAAATTAAATCATTGAATAATTTAGAAGTCATGATACTAAATATGTCATTATACATTGTCATGATACTAAAATGTGATTCAAAAACGGATGTCATGATCCTGTCATGATGATATTTAAATATTTCCTTGAAATTACTTTCCATTAAAATGATAAAGAATAATTTTTACTAAAGATAATTAGTTTAACGAGACTTGTCCTTACAGATTTACAGATGTTATTAAAACAATACTTAAAAGGTAACTTACCTTTTGTAATATTTACACAGCGTCGTGGCGAAATGCAATTTTAATTTTTGGTTATTGCTGATAACTCTTAGCCACGACCGAAGCCTTTCATTAGTCTAGATTTAGACAAATCAGATGATACTATTTCCTTAATTTCGGATATCTTTAGTAGCTATTTCTCTCTGGATTCATTGAGGCAAACGAAATCGCGACAAAAAGCTAGCAACGCCCATTTTGTAAATACAAAGTATTTTTACCAATATGAATTTATAATTAACATAACATTACGTAATAATCACGGTAAGTTTCACGTGTTTTTCCAATAATTTTGTTATCGCCAAAAATGAATTTCGCCGATGAAAATTTATAATTTAATCGCGCGCTGGAATATTAATTAACTATAAAAGCATAAAATGACTTTTACAGGGATTTATGAAACACTGTTTCCCATTTTCAACAATGATACTAACAGTGTAATCATTTTTTATTAGTACACTTAATTGATATTTAATTAACAATTACATTTACGTAATAATGATGTTTATAACATATATATAGATGTTTTATACGTGGTATATGTGGGTTAGCTTTAAATGTATAATATTTAGATTACTTGAAGTATGTTAATGTGTAAAACAGATATTTTAAACACAAAGAGGAACGAAATATTTATCTGTATGTAACATTGCGAACTTCTGTTTGATTACAATCTTATAAACCATAAATAAAGGACAACGCTTCAAGCGTGTTAAACGAGTTCCAATAATCTCATTGCACATGACCATTCTTAAGTCGTTAAAATGGATGTAATGAGCTATCCTTTAAAGATAGATATATACTATCGTGGGCTTTTTTATAGATTTATAAAAGAGGAATAGTACCATCATACATTGTTTGTCAAATCTCTAAGGGATTAAGCAGCGTTTACTATGAAAGCTCACAGGTGGCATAATTTTTCCGACACTTTCAACAGTTATGGTCTTATTTCAACTAATTTACATAAAACCTTAACAAATTATATAAATAAACCTTCCTTAATCATCATGCTGTTTATTTATGGAAACCGAATGGACATAAGGATTGTCACGCCAATTTATAATCGTCCACTGCTGGACATAGGTCTCACGAAATGATACCCACAAGGCCCGATCTTGCGCCGCCTGGCTCCAGCGGCTACCGGCGACCCTCTTTATGTCATCGGTCCACCTTGTGGGGGGTCTACCTACACTGCGCCGCCCGGTGCGGGGTCGCCACTCCAGCACCTTCGGGCCCCAACGTCCATCGGTCCGTCGGACTATGTGGCCCGCCCATTGCCACTTCAGGTTCGCGATTCGTAAGGCTATGTCGGTGACTTTAGTTCTGCTACGGATCTCCTCATTTCTGATTTGATCACGTAGAGAAACTCCAAGCATAGCCCTTTCTACCGCCGAAGCTAAATGATAAGGCATGTCATCCCTTTTTCCTTTAAACATCAGCCTCATAAAGCTGGCTTTTAAAAGTTACGTATTCCATGTTTAATCTATGCTAAAACAACAAAATGCCCGGCTTCAGGTCCCGCGTCACACGAAACTTGCGGTATGCAACTAATGTGTATTTATAGCGCTCTGGCTGCGGGGAATTATCGCGCTCATTGCAATAAATTTAAATTTAAGCTAAAAAGAAAGCTGCACTTTTAAATGAGCTTTTATATTACTATTAAAAAGTTTAGTCGTAACCTAGCTTTCTTGGGAGGGAAAATCGTTATTAGTAAATGTTCAGATACAATTTAAGGCCCCGCGTAGTGGTTCGAGTACTCGCGTTGCTAGCAGAGTTCACGGGTTAGATCCTTGGTAGGGGGAATTGCAGGATATATATGTCGGAGTGCAAGAGTCTGTGGATCGCTGGTCCGTGTGTAATAGTCTGTGGAACGCTGGCGCCATCTTTGTATCGGCGTGGGGGCGGAGTCAATAAATGGCAGTCCGGCCCGTCTCTCGGCAGTTGTCGAGTGACGCTCGACCGGAGCAGTCTACTGTTGGAATTGTCGCGTTCCTAGCTATTAGTGTTAATGAGTTTGTGTAAATTGACATCGGGAACATTAAGCGATTGAGCATTATAATCCGAGTTAATTATCAAAGTGTTTGATTGCACCAACTTTACCCACGGACGCCCACAGAATAAGAAATTAAATAATGGATCCAATTAATAACGATGTCGGCGGAGAACCCTACGCCCCTGTGCTTTATGCTTCTCCGTTCTCTCTTATTCTCCGACATTATATATATACATGGAAAACTAGCTGATACAAGATACAAGTTATCTGACTCCCTATAAAATCAGCTATCTACGAGTGAGAGTCCCGCCAAAATTAGTAACAGGTATTAAACGGAATAGGCACAGACAGGCTAATATTTATGTGTGTGTACTTATGTATAAGCGTTAGAAGTTGTACTTCTTTGGCGTAACAAGATAGAAATCTTTCCAAACAATGATATACATAAACTTTGACTCGGAACTTTTGAATTATCAGTCATTATCGGATAACACAACTATAAGCGCTACATAGGCCAACGTGAAAATTCTAATTTGATTTGATTTACAGGTAGTTATGGCTACTTCAATACAGAGTATATTGATGTGAGTTTCAGCTAGTTAATCCCAATTGAATGACGTGAGATTTAACTTCAATTTCAGCTAGTTATGCGCACTTGAATCAAGAATATTTTGATCTCATTTATAGCTAATTGAGCCAACTGGAATAAATAATATTTTCTATTTGAAATACTCTGATTACGTCTGATATTACGCTACGTAAGTTTTTTTTTATAACTTTTAATATAACATTGTGGTTGACCTCTTTGTAGTGAAGTTTAACCTTAAGTTTGTATTACCTTGACGAGGTCGCATTATCGATCGTTGAAATCGCGTGAACAACTCCTACATAAATATTTGTGCCCATTTAATCATCACGTCAACTTTTAACACAGTAATTGTTATGAATTTTATCCAAAGTAACATGTACTCTAATATGTAATTAGGTTCGCAATGAATTGTTGTTTTATGTAGCAACAAGTTTAAATATTGACGTTAAAAATTAATGAAGGTTTAATTTTATTTTGTATTTGTCTCCAAATTCATGATTCAATGATATGGGAAAATTTACGACATTCTAGTTGTTTTTTATAGATGCTATGGAATAAATAAGTGTGCAGACGTGGAGAGTTTGCCATTAAAGTGCTTTTGAATCATCATATACTGTCCTACAGAATACTGATGGTGAGACAAAAGAACGAATTAAAATCTAATTGCGAGGGTTATTTCGTGCTCTTTTCTGAGAAAAACCCACATAGAACTCATTCAGGTATCCTTTTTTATCATTATCAATATAATATGATTTTAATGTATTATATTTATTGAAAAATCACGTTATATTTGGCTTAAACGATAAAAAGACTGTAAATTCATTACTCGAAGTAATTAATCGTTCAAAATATAAAGATTATTTTCAACTTTATTTGATTCGGATATTTTTTTCTTTTATATATAATAATAATTTTATTTTTCCCTTAGATTATCCGAATGCGTTTTATGGAACCCCGTAATTTGCCCGCGCCTTTAAACGGAAATAACAGTCGCCTGCGCGCCTCCACACGTACGTCTTTACGTCGGTTGCCCCGCGGGCTGAATGATGCTAAAGTGGCTAAACTTGGGACTTAAATGTTTATGAATGAGTATGAGAGAGTATAGTTAAACTATACAATGTTATCTTTTGTTTATTCAGTTAAGACTCTGGTGTAACGTCATTTTGTAAAAAGTCCGTCTTGTATTTATAGGCTCATATCTTAAAAATTAAAACTTACCTCAAGGGGTTTCATTGTTTTTCACTGATATAATCAAAATCATAAACAATCACTTTATTAGTGATCACTCACATTTTATATAAATACCACAAACAAACTTAATGACCTTCGACGCGACACACTCACCGTTAGTAACGATCACTTTGTACCTGATTTTTTTTCTTTTGCCTGGTGTTATCTATACGCATATTTTGTACGATAGTTACCGAGAAAAGATATACATAATACACATTATGACTTAAAAAGACAGAGATTCTAATATTTCTGATTGCGCGAGTTGAGGCAGAACTATCGTATCATGTCAACTAGTAGTTGACAAGGCCACTCTTTCTTGTATAGATTTATAAAAGACGGCACAACATTTCACATTATCTGTTAAATTATAAGCATGTTATAACATTCTTCCGGATGTTTGATATGAGAAGTCAAGGATAATGCATTTCTAAAGGAAGTAATCAAAATATCTCAGACTAGACTCTCACATAACTGTACCATTGTTTGCTACGAGGCAGGGAAATGGCTGTTGTTCAATACCCTTCTTGGAGCGAAGGAATACCTAACTCTTATAGCATTAGACATAGAGATGATAATTGCAAAAATAATCCGGACTCGTTACAATGTGCTAGGTGATTTAAAAGAGGGGAGTTTATAAGGGTCTTGAGGTTCAAGGAAAACTCAGTCTAACTACAGTTTTTCCCCGTAAATGTAGGGGAACACAGCTCAATTAATAATGACCACCTGAGGTTCTTTTGTTTCCTTATACTTTAGAGCTTATAAGATGTAACCGCGACTTCGTCTGCTTAAAATTAATGCCCATCCCTTGAAGTTACCGATTTACATTACAACAAATTTGTAGAATTTGTCAATATAAATATAAACAAAACTACAAGTACTTGTCAGTCGCATATGGACTTTTATAAACGCAAACACATGTTCTTATTATATACCAATCTTCATCAAAATCGCCCAAGTCGTTCTTGAGGTATAAAGAAATAGACAATGCCATGGAGGTTAGAAATCACATAAATTTATTATACTTTTAGTCATATGTTCGTTCTGTATACTAATTATAAATAAAAATTTTAACAAAAAAAGATCTGCCTTCAAAACAAACTTACAAATATATGAATATGCTCTAAAAAGCAATAAATAATTGTGTATTCTTTTTTAGAGTTCTTCGTATTGTTATATTCGGAGTCGGCGTCAGCTAAGGTAGGTATGTCCCGCGTGTCCACTTGGCAGCTCCGGCGCCTCTCCCACCTATAGCTTGTATGGTTATGTGCTGTGTAGGTACCTTAGCTGACACCGACTCCAAATATAAGTATACGAAGAACTCTAAAAAAGAAAGCGCAATTATTTTTTACTTTTTAGAGCATATTAATTTATTTGGAACAGTTTGTTTTGAAGGCGGTTGTTTTTTTGTTAACATTTTTATTTATTTTTTGATTTTTAGTGAATCTCAAGTAAACTAACAAATTTATCTCAATAAGTGTACCTTAAAATGATGTTGCTCATATGAGGCAGCGCCGATTAAATGAAACAACTTTACAAAGTTAAATTCACAATATCATCACACCCGGGATCGAACCCGCAACCTAATACTCGTACGTTACAGGTTAGTTATTTTGCCACCCGGTATCACTAGTCTTTTATATGGTAATCACAACAACAACATAATAAAGGCCAACACTAATACGCAAAAGTCGGCTACCACCGCTTTATACATTATAAATATTGCAATGCAGCAACAAACGTAAGCTCATTGCTATTTGATTACAGACACTTGTATATTATGCCATACATCTCACCCTTACTGTAAGCTATTGAGGAGTTCCGTTGATCATCATATTTAACTACGATAATGACTTGACCATACCGACGTTACGGTAGGTGACTCAAATATCCAGAGATCTTATAATAGATTCTGCCGAGTATCGTTAACTTGCTCTTAAGAATTAAAGAGTTCCGTTACTTTGTCATGGATACCATGATCAAAATCTAACCAAACTATCATTAAACAACCCTTGAAGTATATTCTTTTCAATTAAAAAATAATCATCAAGATCGGTTCACCCAGTCGAAAATTATGAGGTAACAAACATAAAAAAGTACAGACGAATTAATAATCTCTTCCTTTTTTTTAAAATCGGTTAACAAAAGAATACATCGGTGTATTATTTCATGTAGGGCTGAAGACTTTACCCTTTGCAACTGCGAAAGGCGTGCGGCGCAAAGAGACCAATGAAGGAAGAGACTTAAAGATGGCTGACGCAGGCGTGAAAGAAGAAGTACCGCCGGATCTTTAGCAAATACAGAACTGAATTTCGACTGCCCTAGCTGCGACCCTAATTGCCATTTGCTTAGTTAGCCACACGAAGAAGTGTCGCCTAGACAGTGTCTAAACGTCTGCTAATACGGATTAAGGCCAATGATGATGATGATGTTTATATAGTAAAAGTGCACCTGTGTAGTTTCAGACCCACCGGTGTAGTTCTAGATCCAACGGTGTAGTTCTAGATCCACCGGTGTAGTTATAGATCCACCTGTGTAGTTCTAGACCCACCGGTGCAGTTCTAGACCCACCGGTGCAGTTCTAGATCCACCTGTGCAGTTTCAGACCCACCGGTGCAGTTCTAGATCCACCTGTGCAGTTCTAGACCTACCATTATAGTTCTAGACCCACTGATGTAGTTCTAGATCTACTACGATGTTGCAGCCCATTAGCGTCCTACTGCTGGGTACAGGTCATTCAAATGAGAGAGGGGTTTTAGAGCCCAAACCCGGTAAGCTGTTCCAGTACGGGTTCATAGGTATAGTACACAAGTGCACTCTCTATTCCTTCATTCTCATAACCTGATGTAACGGGAATATGACACTTGCAGAAAGAGACCAGGCGCAGGACCATCGCTTTCTAATAGTAAGGAAATCTTAATAGTAAAGTCAATATATATTCTTTTTACTTGGCCAGGCCCGGAACACGATACCAGGACCTCATGTTTGTAGCCAAACACTAGTGGCATATAAAATTATGAACTAAAATTCAAACTCATCTTCAGTGAGAAAGCAATGAAAAATCTCGAAAAAATGAGCGGGTATACCGTTAAAGTAATTCACACTTAATTGGTGCCGGTTTAAAAGCGGAAACACGAAAATATCGGCCAAAGCTCCATTAAAGTCTAGCATTTATTAGGGTATTAATTCGGAGTGCATTGCAGCGAAAAACATCTCGCCTCCAGCGAGGAATTCGAAATTTACTCGTGGAAATCCGTGGGCCCTTTGACTGTAAATAAAACACTGCCTTTGACGTAAGCGGTTAATGAAGATGGCTGTTCCCCCTCTTAATGAAAATCTCTGCACAGCCCAAAATGAATTTCGCATAAAATGTTGTTTCGTTTTTAATTTGTGAAGTTGTTCGTTTGAACATTACATCGCTGGTTATTATCCACGATGTTTTATCTTTTAAAATCATAAACAGCGTATTTCTTATCGAGTAGACTTAACAAGCTCATGTTCAAAATAGATTTAGAAAACTCATACTTCTGCGAGATTGTAGTGTTGTTAAAGGAGTTCCACGAGCGAGGAAGAGAAAATCCTCAGACAGACTTATCTGGGATACCAAGGGAGGAATGCACAGGTTGAGGCCCTGGTGTCTCACTCAAGGACGAAGAGGGTTTCGCTGAGTTTTGGAGGGTATTCAGAGGCCTCCTCATCCAGTCACACACGGACTCATTCTGACCCAAAGATATTTAAGTAAACTTAACTTGTTTTTTGAGCCAAAATACTTTGATTCCAGTTAGCTTTATAATTCTAAAATCAAAATTTTCTATATTCTAATAGTTTGAGTACAACCACTTCCGATGATAGCACAGGGGCGATTGATCTACCACTGGTCCTAAATATTTTTCAGATCAAATACAAGACGAAATTTGGCGGTGTCTCTGTCATGTCTTTAGGAAAGCTTAACACAAAAAGAAAAAACATATAAGTACAACGTATTAGGAGCCCGCTTCCGGAACACGAAGACATAGGACGGGAAAAAATTGATCTTATTTAAAAAATCAAATTTTTGAAACGTTTTATTAGCATTTTTTACGCTCCATCATGTTAACACAGCTAAATAAAAGTATAGTTTCATAAAAATGCATTAATAAGACAAACTAGCAATGATACACAAAATCAAAATCAGGTGATGCTCGAACGCACGAGTCAACGAACTAGTCAACACGCGTTGCGTTCTTATTTAAAAATGTCATTTTTTTAATCATCATCGATTTCTTTTCCGTCCCATCAAAAAACGTGTCATTACTTTTAAACATACAATGTCTAAATTTTAGTCAAGTAAAGTAAAATTATAGTATATATACATATATAAGTACGATATAATATTGTATAAGTCAATGCCATACAATAAATAAGCCATGATGGCCAAGTCATGCCATTCCTAAATTCTTGACCAGAGGACTCACGAATTCAATTCCTGGGCAGGCACCACTAAGTTTCTCTTGAGTGCGAACGTCTCCCCCCTTGCCGAGGACCACACTCTAGTTGGGGCGCGTTAAATACATTTTCTGGCGTCAAACCTATTAACCTAATGAGTGAGGAGGTCTAAGCCCAGCAGTGGGAGGTCAATAGTCGCTACTTACCTTACGAACATTAGGCATAAATTAGGCATTTAACGTCAGCCCAAAATAGCGCCAACTTGTAATGACGAGTGCACCGAACAAGAGGAAGACTTACTTTACCATTTTTAAAGTCTAAAATATATTTTTTTAGACGTAATTTGGAAGGCAATCCTAAAATGATTTTAAACACAGCACTTGATGCGACACCATGCAGACAAGTAATCAACGCTACATTGACAGATCTCATCAGAGCCGCTCACACACGAGATATCAACGAGCTGCATGGACGCGATAACAGCGAATGCATACTGGGTAGAGCATTGTTCAGCTACTGAATGCTATCTGGTGATGAAATACGAATAAAAAACGCAATTTTAACATATGGGTAAACTCGTTATTTACCGCGTCGAATTGTCAAATTAAAGTATTCTCAAATCCACATGAAAATACCCAAATATTTCAACGAAATCGTTCCAGCCTTTTAAGAGATCAATGACATACTATATATACGGAGGATAATTTAACCTAATAAAGTCACAAGAAAGCATTGATAAAAATTGTTAATGTGATAAACAATGGAATGAGGCCGATCGCGCCTCACTGTCGCTCGTTCCGTATTCTCGCTCGCACACTAGGTTCCGGCGGAACGTGACAATGAATCATGCTTCGCAGCCCGTGCAACCGGCAACTATTGATTTATAACACGTTATCACGCAAAAATCTTACAATTTTTTGAAAATGAGTAAAAGATCAATTTTTCAGATTATTAAAGTAAAGATGCGACATATATATAGAGAAATAAACCGGAAAACCATATAAATGAATGTTATTTAGTCATTAAAAATAAAGCAGAACAATCTAATGAAATAACCGTGGTTTGGTTGTTTAAACAAGATTAAAACGATTCCAATAAAGCTGTAAGGGGATACTTGAAATTATTTATTCAGAGGTAGTTCTCTCAAATACTAGTTTTCTACATTAAACGGAAAGCAAGTCGTTTGATTACCGCAAGCCTCTCGAAGCTACTGTATACTTTAGAGAAAATAACCCGGAAAATCTGTACATATAACAATGCGATATAGCCATACAGACTAATTAACAATAATACTTGATTGATGGAGCTGAGGTGCAAAGAAGGCTGGAAAAGTGGCAGGAAAAACTAGAAAGCGTTGGGTTGAAGATCAATAGGACCAAAACAGAACATCTGTTCTGTGATTTCGGGGATACATCTAGTTTTTCTTCGATTGTCTTAGATGGTGTGTCCCTTCGAGTCTGCTCCAATTTCAGTTACCGTATCTTTCGAAACGGCGACTTTAACCGAGATGTTACTAGCAAGATAAATGCAGATTGGATGAAATGGCAGCAGGTCTCGGGAATAATTTGCGATGCCAGAATACCCCTCAAAGTAAAGGGGAAAATTTATAAGACGATCGTAAGAGCTATCAAACTGTATGGATCAGAGTGCTGGACCACCAAAGGAGAGAATGAAAGGAAATTGCATACAGCGGAGATGCGAATTTTGAGATGGATGTGTGGAGTAATAAAATTAGATAAGATTAGGAATGAATATATTAGAGGAAGTGTGAAAGTAGCACCAGTGTCCTCGTATGGACACGGCATGTGAAGGAAGGATAGTGATGTATGCATGAGAGCCCTAAATATGATGGTAAGCGTTAGGGCCAGGAGAGGGCGACCAAAAAAAGTGTAGATGAACTGTGCGAGAGAGGATGTGTGTGTAAGAGGTGTGAATGTAGAATTTACAGCGGATAAAGTGAAGCAGCAAAAGGAAACATGCCGTGTCGACCCCGCCTAGTCGGATGGCAAGGAAATGATGACTTTTATTTATAATGTGCTTATTTTATCTAAATTTATAGTCCACTCTGTTCTGGATCTCTTGCTTAAAAATACCATTACACAATATGGTGTCACTGCATTTTCACTAACTCAACAGGTTTTATTCTTTTAAATCTTCTCTTTATTTGGAAGACATCCACAAGTTCAGCAGCTTCAGGATTCACGTGATAGCGAAGTCTGGTGGTGAACTTTGGCAAACTTTTCGATGTCATTTAAGATATCTATCCCAATTGGTTGTGTTCGGTGGACTCTAAAGATAAGCTGGCCACACATTATCACAAATGTAACTTGTGGAAATTGCTATTTACTCATTATCTTTAAAATATGATTTTCACTGTAATTTTGACTTTAAAATATTGTATTTTCATTATTTTTTCTTTATAACTAAATAATTTGTCGCAAATTCTTTACAGAAGGTTATGCGTTGTTTTATAATATCATCAGCTGTACAGTGAAACTGAAATAAAGTCACCACTTCACGTCCTATTTACTATTTGTAAACTACACAAGGATATTTGAATTTGAAAAATGTGTATTCCTGAATGTATACAACAATGTGATATAATTAGGAATATATAATGAGAAGACAACAAATCCCGGTCTCGTTCGCTGTTCGCATATCAAGTAGAGTACGTGCACGCTCGAGCCGACGTCGTCGTGGGATATGCAGTGCATTATGTAAACTACCCTCTTGTTTACTGGAATGTATTGCTTCAATTGGGTTGTGTATACATTTTAAGATCCTCTTCTTACCTCACATTGCATATTTATGCCATATCTTTATAACTGTCTAAATAAAATTTGAGTTTAATAAAATAACAATGCTTTGCTAGCTCTTTTCATCTAAATGGGTTTCGCAATGAAACGAATCTCAATAAACAAAATGTTTTCGTCAATCTGTCATTGGGCAAAAATTCAAGTGCTGTTGACAGGTTATGTGTACTTGACTGTGATATGATGGAAAGTGATTACAGTCTGATATGGAAACATACCTGTTATGGTATCTACACAGCATTATGCCGAAACGAATTATTGCTTGACAGTATTTGACGGTAGACTGGTAATTAATCAATCGTATTTATTATCGCATCTTCACCAGCT
Organism: Elymnias hypermnestra; assembly: GCA_015832385.1. Taxonomy (NCBI): domain Eukaryota; kingdom Metazoa; phylum Arthropoda; class Insecta; order Lepidoptera; family Nymphalidae; genus Elymnias; species Elymnias hypermnestra. Next base: position 363,621 of record JACTOM010000792.1, read on the forward strand.
TTGCCTCCAGTCCGGTATGAGTAGAATTATGGCATAATATACCTTTCAAGCTGCCTCATTGGTCTAGTGGTTAGCATGTTCGACTACAGACATGAGGCTCTGGGTTCGAGTTGAGATATTGAGTTTTCTATTAACATTTTCTCAATATTTGCCCGAAGTTGAGAAGTTGGCGGTGTGATCCACCCCCGTGCCTCGAAGAGCACGTTAAGCCGTCGGTCCTGCGCCTGATCTCTCTTAGGTCGTGTCGGATTGCCGTCAGATCGGACTATGAGAGTGAAGGAATAGAGAGTACACTTTGTGTACTATGCCTGCCAATCCGCAGTGGAGCAGCGTGGTGGGTCTATGCTCTAAAAACCCTTTTTCATATGAGCGAGGAGGCCTGTGCCCAGCAGTGGGACGTTAGTGGGCTGTTACTTACTATACCTTTCAAAAGAATCTCATTTGCTACGTAGCAAAAGGAACTTAAGTGAAAGTGGAAACAATTTTTGTGTTGCTATATATGATACTGGTCACTCTGGATCGCTTTTATAAAGGTGTTGACGCCAAGCCAAGCGACGTCACGTTTTTTACAATAAAACCCCAGTTTAGAGGCCTCGATTTACTTCTTATAAAAATAGTAACAGTGACTTTTGGAAAGACGGAAATAATTATTAAACTACCTCCATAATCAAACTGTGTTCAACGTGGTTGTGATAATAATTTAAAAACAAAAACTGTTTTGTCAACTTTGCTAGCGAAGTTCCTGAATTATGGAGGGCAGTGACTTCCCACGAGAATGTTATTAAGCTGCAGAAGGCACGTGAGATGCAGAGGGAAGACGCTGTAGACGCGCTTTAACTTCGGCGTATAGGAATCTTCGGGTGTACCAGAGTAGATTGCGTCTACTGATCCTCTGGTGCTCTACCAAAGGACGTGTGTCACTGGGTTCTAGCGGGTATTCTGTCATGCCATGGAGTCCCACACTCCTGATAAGATTTTAGGCCTTATCGGGATGCGTAAAGAGCTCCTAACGTGAAAAAAAGGGTAAATTTAGGGAAATTACATTTTCCAATTGGCCTGAGTTTAACTGGGGCTTCGGCTTATGCTATCTACCGCCCTACCAGAATAGACATACCGCTTAGCAAATATAATTGTGTTCTGGTACGATGCTGTGTACAAACCATAAGAAGTAAACTTTACTTCTAAAGATGTTGTGAGCCCCTTCGAACTGGCTCACCACATAAACTATACCGGTTCAGTCAAAATGTATCAAATGGTTATAATTGAAACGCCTTCTAATATTCAATACTAGAGCCAGAGTGCTTCCTGGGACTGTCGTGTGTGGCGTCTTAGCTGCAAATGGTGACAGCGTGACCATGCAGGATCGAGGTGACTGCGCGGGCGCCGTTATCTATACAAACATCTATCCCTGGTAGGGTGGCCCCGCGCAGATCTATGGTCGCTGCCGCCAGATGTTACACACGACTTCACTGGGACCGCACTCTGTACCCTTCTTATCTTTATTGCCTAACTATTTGCAATTCTATAACTAAATTAAACATAATCCTCCTATTACAATGTACACTTATTNTTCCCGAACGCTGCCCAACCGAGTTGGATTCGGCGGTTGACCTCTTTCTCGAAATTGGACTTACCTAGCTGGACTATGTGTCCCAGGTATGTGTAATCGTCAACAATTTCGAGTGTCGAGTTCTCGACGATGACTGGGTGGAGCGGAACATGGATATTGGACATAACTTTCGTCTTATCCATGTTCATTTTCAGGCCCACCTGTCGAGAAGCTCTGCTGAGGTCATCGAGCATTGCATTGAGATCTTCCAGAGTCTCTGCCATAATAACCACGTCGTCGGCGAACCGTAGATGAGTGATGTACTCGCCGTTGAATTAAAATATAGTAAACTAATATGATATTGTAATGATGATGGTAAAAAAAATACCCGACTGAGTTTGTTGTGGGTTCTTCTCGGATCGGAACCCTCGTAACTTTAGATTTTAAGCCGATCTTGAGTACCGTCATCGGATGTATATTAGAATAAAGATATTTTGATATGATTTGATTTGACCTATCACCAGGTCAACGCGCTTCTATATTAGACTGCATCATCGTTTATCATCTGGGATTACAGTCAACCTCTAAACGTCCAACTTCAAAAAAATAATATTAACAAGTTTGGGCTGGAGAATGTCGTCACGTCAATATATATACAGAGTTCCTAATCCTCCTTCTAATCTCACCGCAGAATAAGTAATTATAGAGAAAATGAAAAACACGCTCCTGTATAGCGGACATCGCATTTATTTATGAATTGAGCGAAGTAGCCACAATGAGTATTTCCCTCGGGAAGCTTTTCATTCGCGCGAGAATTAATTCCAGGAGCTTCAAGGAGCTATGTTATTTCTAGCCTCCTTTTGTTACCGCGGCCTTTATATTACTCTTTTATACAAGGCTTATTATTTACCATATTACCTGTATTTAATGAGCAAAATCTAATATTTACGTATTTGTTAAACTAACAGCTTTTAATGATATGCAAATGAGTAACAATGAACCAATTTCAGTGGAATGTTTAGCACTTCATAGCTGAATTGATTGTTTAAAAAGTTATCAGGCTGCTTTTTTTCTCATAAGGAGTAACTTTTCCCATTGTACTTTATTGGAAGTAACAACGCTGCTTTTACTTTAAAGGAAATATACCTTATAAGGAGTAACAAAGGCATTTTAACCTAAAGGGAGTATCCATGATTTGTTCTTATAAGAAGTAACCAGGCGATTTTTAACTAATACCTTATTAATTTGAGATCTAACTATACAGTCTAAGATGGTAGCACTCTATTCTATTAAGACGTAATTTAGTTCTTAATGGTATGGTCGCCTAATCTCTCTCGTGTCGGATTCCTGCCACATCGGATTATGAGAGGGAAGGAATAGAGATTGCACCAGTGTATTATGGCTGCCAACCCGCAGTGGAGTAGCGTGGCAACTCTCTTTTCTATGAGTGAGGAGACCTGTGCCCAGAAGTGGGACGTTCAAGGGCTGCAACTTAATTTTTAACGATATTGCAGGGAAAGCAATTTTTTGGATGGACTTACTCACTTCTTTGTTAAAATGATGTAACTAGCCGCTTCTCACCAAATTAGACTTAGATTAGAAAGTAAAACTAATATTCCCATCACAATGCTTTTAAAAAAGTCGCAATCGCAGCCATTTCAATGAGGCGAGACATCTAGACAGCGTTTCGCTTCGTAATCAACAGAAAAGCCACTTTCTCCGAGAACTTCGTACAACTTAATTCAAGTTTTGTGCAAACTTTTAGTTTTACGTTTAAATTTGCTTATTAGCTTACCAAACTTTCAGATATTGTAGATGGTGGTTGAATAATGAGGAATGTTTGACACACAGTTAACCACTAACTATAATATTGTTAACTAATTAATGCCTGTGAATTCTTCTGTGCAGAATCTCTACAACATCTATTTGTGTACCAACAAATATTATATGTGCGGATTAGTTTTAAGAGGTGGTGACATCAAACTAGCTCACTTCACCGTTCTGTTACCATTAAATCCAAGTATAGAGACTAATTTATTTCTTATAAACAGAAAATCACATATATATAAAAAGCAACAGAGAATGCGAATCGGGGATTATAGAACAAAAATTAGCTGATCACTATTTCATAGGGTTATCCATGGCAATAGATGATGAATTAAAGATATCACCGAATAGAATCACAATTTACTCTAATAAAAATATTATAAAAAGACTTTTAGAAGAAAAATGGGAGGACTTATTGAAAGAAAACTGCCCTATTATTTTATATGAGAAATTAGCTAAAAAATTTAATGATATCTACAAAGAAAATACTAAAACTATTTCAACTTATGAATATAATGAACGAAATATGTGCCCGTGGGCGTCTACGGATTTACTGAATATGATGCAACATAATGATTTCCTATTCAGAAGGTGGAAAAGTAATACAAGTAACCATGTTTATCGTAGTGAATATAATCGCTGGAGGAATAAAACCAATAGAGCAATAAATTCTGCTAAAAACGTTTATAATAAAAAATTAATATTAGAAGCTAGTAATGATATTGGTAAATTATGGAACTGCATGAATAATTTAATGGGAAGAACAAGAAAGTCGTTAGACGAAACCATTCTCAACAGTATAGGTAAATTTATGGACACTAAAACTATTTGCGATAACTTTTCAAAAAATTTCTGTGAAAGTATAGAAAAACTTAAACATACATGTAATTATGAATTTTTAGATAGGAAATCGTATGAAAGTCCTCTTAACTTTTCTATGAGATTTAAAAATGTGACTGAGACTGATGTAAATAAAATAATTAGTAACCTTAACGTAAGGAAATCTCCTGGTATTGATAGCATTAGATTACAAGATGTAAAGCTAATTAAAAAAGAAATTAGCTCAGTATTGGCCCACTTTATCAATCTCTGTGTACAGAACAAACTTTATCCGAATAAGTTGAAAGTCTCTATAATAAGACCGCTTTTTAAAGGTGGAAATCACAAAGACTTCAACAATTACAGACCAATAGCGGTACTGCCAACTCTAAACAAAATAGTAGAAAAAGTAATTGTAAATCAGGTATCAGCATTTCTAGCAAAAAACAATATAATAGACTCCACGCAGTTTGGTTTTCAAAAAGGTAAAAATACTCAACAATTACTCGCAAAATTTGCTAATGATATCAATAATTATCTAAATAAAAAAATGTTAGTTGCTGTCCTTTTTATAGATTTTAGGAAGGCTTTCGATACCTTGGATCATTGCAAATTAATAAACGCATTAAATAACGCGGGAATACGTGGGCCACTACTGGGTTGGTTTGAAAATTATTTAAATGACAGAACTGCAACAGTCAAAGTCGAAAACAGTTTCAGTTGTCAAAAATATATGAGGTATGGTGTAGCACAAGGATCTGTTACTGGTCCGTTATGTTATATTATTCACGTAAATAGCATGCCGGCAGTAATTAGAAAATGTAAAAAATATATGTACGCTGACGATACCTGCATTATGTATGCTGAAAAAAATGAAGAGATTATACAGAATAATTTGCAAACAGATTTTAATAACCTCACAAAATGGGCTCATGATAACGGCATTATATTAAATACTGACAAAACTAAACTATTATGTATAAGTTCAAGTTATAAAAATTACAGTAAAAATATTCGAATAACAGGCCATTCGTACGAGTGCTTGCATGGATGTATAAAATGCAAATGCTTAAATATAGAAAATGTAATAAAATTTAAGTATCTCGGCATGACAATAGATAATACTTTTAATTGGAAAAGCCACATTCATAATGTTTGTGACAAGTTAAGAGCTGTGTTAAGTATCTTTAAAAGACTAACCTACTATACTCCAAAAAATATTTTATACATGCTGTATTACAGTCTAGTAGAATCTATTGTCTCCTATGGCCTTGGATGTTATGGCTTATCATTTAAAACGGATCTAAATAAAATAAAATATCTACAGTTAAGGTTTTTAAAAATATTAAAAGGTAAGAAGAATAATATCACATTCGACGACAACGACGACAATACATTGTTTGAAAATTGTAAATTGTTGCCAGTAGAAAAGAAATGTTTCTTGATGGTAGTAATTTCAGAGTTTTGGAATAATGAATACAAAGAATTAGTAAATCACAAATATATGACACGGCAAAACTTCCATCGCATGTATAAAGTACCTAAAGTATCAAATTTCTACGGTAAAAGAACAAAAGAATGGATTATTCCAAAATATTTTAATTCGTTGCCACAAAATTTAAAGGACACAAAATATTCAAGGAAAACGGTTATAAATAAAATAATACAGTTTCTCCTATCTAATAAATGCAACACACTAACTGATTAGACTCAAGAGGTGTATATACACAATATATACGAAAGTCAATGTGGTCTTCCGGCTAAAACGAACATGTATTCATTTACAATGTAACGCGGCATTAAATTGAAGCTACTCGAACGTCTTATGAATAAAATTATTGTAATACCCTCATGGAGTCATACGTCAATATTTCTGTTTTATCTCTTACTTATCATTATCTTTTTGTAATGCTTTTCATTTTTAATTTGTAATGTTTATGTATAAGTAGTATCATAGTATAATTAATATAGAGAGCGTGTCTGCCGATAAACCGTTGCTGCGGTTTGGCAGAATGAATTAGTGTATCAAAATGTATTGTTGTTTTGGTAAAATAAATAAATAAAAAAAAAATAGTGTGTTTTTAAATAGATCCGAGCCATCCGATCGCACGAGCTCTAGTTATATAAAGGTAATAATTAACAGTTGACAATAATTGTTAAACTACCTCCATCATTATATTGTAAATTGTTCCAATAAGCAACTATAATAAGATCACAGGCAAACGCTAATCGGTCAGTTATAAAACACATATAAAGTACATTCTTCGATCGCAACGTCATTATTTCTAGTCATTAATCAAGAAATTTCCGGAAATATGGGTCCGACTGAATTGAAATTTGACTTTGTTTCTCCTGTCACAATGTAGACACTTACTAGGAACGGGTTACCCCCAATTCCTACGGGATCGAAAACACGGTTATTCCATGGATGTTGTCGCATGCTTTCCGGCGGAAACGGTTGGTAGCATTGATCATGAAATGAACGGGGGCGAGACGTTGCCGCCGGAAAAAGTCTTCGTGTTAAATCGCGTCACAACGGAGATTCACTAGAGTTGTTTCAGTGGCTCAGTTAAGTGTTTAGTGTGTGTCGTAAATCAGTGACTTATTTGTATAGTAAATTGTGATAAAGTATACTCGTATAGTGTGATATAATTGATGTTGATAAGTTAAAGTATTATGGATTAAAGTGTTTGTACATATACGCGTTTATTTTATACGATCGAGTGGTGAGGAATGAGTGGTGGTCAACGTTATCTACGTATGGAGTGCGAGGTAATCTGATTCAAGCATTGAAGTCTCTCTATGAGGGTTCTAGAGCTTGTGTTAGAATAAACGGAGCGTACACGGAGTGGTTTCCTGTCGAAAGCGGTGTTCGACAGGGATGTGTTGCGTCACCATGGCTGTTCAACCTTTTCATGGATAAATGTTTGACAGATTTAAAAGAAAGTATGTATGGGTTAAGAATGAATGAATTACTCATCAAATGTTTACTCTACGCTGATGATCAAGTAATACTTGCGTCATCCGCTAACGAGCTTCAGGAGATGCTAAATATTATGAATGAAGCTTTGAAAGGGAAAGGAATGAAAGTGAATGTAAACAAAACGAAAGTTATGCTTTTTGAACGAGATGAATCTATGATGAATGGCAATATTTTGATAGATGGGGAACAAGTGGAAGAGGTGAAAGAATTTGTATACTTGGGATCTAAATTTACAAAAGATGGAACATGTGAAAGTGATATCGAAAGGAGAGTGAATGCAGGGAATATGGTAAATGGTGCTCTGCATGCTTTTATGAATAGCCAGATGGTGTCTCAAAGGGCTAGACTGGCAGTGCATGCTGGAGTGTTGGTGCCAACACTTATGTATGGTAGTGAAAGTTGGGTATGGCAGAAGAATCACAAAAGTAAAATAAATGCGGTAGAGATGAGAGCGTTGAGAAGCATGAGTGGATTAAAACAGAGTGACAGAGTAAGAAATAGTGTGATAAGAGAACGTTGTGGTATAAAAGAAGACGTAGTGACTAAAATTGAGAAAGGAATGCTTAGATGTTTGGGCATGTAGAGAGAATGAATGAAAGGAGACAAAAAGGATTTATGAGTCAAGAGTGAATGCGAAAGTTGGAAGGGGAAGACCAAGGCGAACGTTTTAAATAAGGGCCAGGTCAAAAGTACTCTAAACCGACGAACCTGTATGAAAGGTTTAATGAGAATGAAAAAAGCGAAGGAGGTATGCAAGGATCGTGGCAAGTGGAAGGACGTTCTCTGCCTACCCCAATGGGAATGAGGCGTGATGCTATGTATGTATGCGTTTATTTTATATATTCTGTGCAGTCGGATACATAGATGGAATTAATTTCATACACACTTCCTGTCTTTCGATTTGCCCGAAGCTGATCACTTCATCTAAAATTTCGCCTTCAATGTTATCTAAGAATTTAATATGGTAATAGTAATAAAATCAAACCCGCATATAAATAACTCGTCAATATAATTCTGAGAATGTATGTACATACATAACAGTTCGATCTAGGAAACCCGACAAATTGCGAGCGAAATGAAAGCTCTGTTTGCGGACGTGATTCTTGTACTGTAGGGGAGTGCTTACAAATATTGAATGTATCTGCTTTACCTCGCAACCATATTGATTATTTTATACGATATCTATAATTATATTTGCTTATTGTATAAATGGCAGAAACATATGTCGGCGGATTTGAATTTAATAATTTGTGAATCGTGTTTCGTTGTTGTCATGACACTTTGTCATTATACTGTTTTGTATTGCAATTATACCGGATGTATCAAGTGCAATATCTGTGCTATAAATAAGTTGGTTCTCAGTTGATGGGGTCATTCTGTTACAACGCACTGTGTAGGTCACTATGGGGAACTCTGTTACGGGACATTCTATTGCGATAACAGTGTTTTAAGTAAATGTTGTGAATTTGTTATTATGAAATAGGGAGCGTTGAGAAAGTTACTTTATTATAATAATTATATGAGTTTATACAAGTAATTGAGTATTTATTGTCGCTCTTTAAGACAGTTTAAAAATAAAATATCGGATACTCGACAAAAATGTTAAAGTAAGTATTATAGTAATATAGTAAAGGGCCTCATACGAAAGCTTAGAATCACTCGGCGTGCGATGGAGAGGGNGACATAAAGAGGGTCGCCGGTAGCCGCTGGAGCCAGGCGGCGCAAGATCGGGCCTTGTGGACATCATTACGTGAGACCTATGTCCAGCAGTGGACGTCCCTCGGTTGAAACCAAGATGGCGACGACGACTCAATACTATTCCAAAAGATAATTAAAAGTATCTGATACTGAACCAAAAAGTTCTATATCTTGCAGAAGGAGGCATAAGAGAAGGAGATTGGAAGTAGGAAATTTGCCAGTGCCTGGTAAGTTTTAATTAAATATTTGCTTCCACTAAAAATAAATAGATTTTTTACTTTAAAAAAGAGAACCAACAGGTTACATCAAAAAATAATTAAAACCACTGACTATAGTGAAACTGTTTTAGGTTTAACGTTAACCATTACTTAGTTTAATAATAGCCTCAGCATGCATCATATAAATAAAAGTTGAAGAAACAAAACGTAAGATGCAAGAATCCGGAGTCAAATAGTTTACGTAACGCCAGCGCCATCTATCAGCGCTGGACTTGGACAATCAGCCACAGGCCGGCGGGGTTCTTGGCAGTTCTCGAGTAACGGTCCGCCAGAGCAGTCTATTATTGAAACTGTCGCGCGTTCCTGTTTGTGTTTGATTGCACCAATATTACCCACCGACGCCCACACTTTGGAGGTTGAATTATGGCCCCTCTAATAACGGTCTCGGCGGGAACTCTTTACTTTCATCTTTCTCCAACATACAGATAATATGATTAATAAATTCGAAGTAAGGATTTGGTGATTAGACCCACCGCAATTTTGATACGCATTGCTACGCTATACGTATTTCAGAATTATTACCCGAAAATGCAGCTTTCAATGTTTTATTTTAGGAAAAACTAAAATAAATATTGTTTTTTTTCTTATCACTTAAACCTAAACACTTGTTTTTGTGTTAGACTATAGATAATTGGTGACAACACCGATAGCTCTGAAATGTTAGCAGTTATTGAGTAATATGGTGGCAACACTTAAAAATACCCAAAAACATTGTGCAATATTACGAAATATTATGCAATCCGAGGTAATTTTAACGAACGGAACAATTTTAAAGGATATTCTTTCCAGTTGCTTCGCGGTACAGTTGTTTTAAAAAGAAATGGCACCAAATTTTATAAATTCAAATAGTAAAGTAATAATTAGTATAGAGCAAGAAGTGTATATATAAATAATGGAAAGAATAAAAGTTATTTTTATAAGAAAAGACAATGTATAATTGTAATAAGTATTTTTGATAACAACCTTCATTTGTCGGCGCAAGTCTAGACGTAATTTCATTGCAACCCGAAAAGTCACGAAAAACATTGCTGAAATTTATTTCTTGAGTTTTTTTTAAATTTACTATTACAAATTGTTAATTTATTACAACAACAAAAGGCCTATTTTTTTATTTTTGATATAAAGGTCGTCATTGTTACTCCTGCCGCAACGGAGGCCCTCACTATGAACGGGTTTTAAGATACTCTCGCAGGATCGAGATAAGGCACTAGTTCTTGATCGTAGGTTTGTAATTTTTGTAAATTAACGAGCGAGTTTTCGGTCAAGACCATTATATTACGAAGACAATTTAAACACTCGGAGTAGTTGACACTTTAGCAGATGACAATAGGCAAGCCCCCTGTCTGGCTACATATCCCTTTTAACTACCCACTGCCCCATTTCTTTCTTCGTCAAAATGCCGCGAACAACTCTACCTGAGCGCCCCTCATCGGCAGCAATCGCCTTTCGCCGGAAGTCTGCGCATCGTACGGAAGTCAATAAACTCCCGTATTACACTTATTTTATTGATTACCAAAAAATTTTTTATTAAACTAATAAGTATTATTTGACTTTTATGATGATAACGCTTTTTGGACAGATGGTGATATATTTATAAAGAATTATTTTTTCTTTTTGTAATCAATTTACTCATATGAACTCAACGGATACTCAACGGATGTCAATTAATAAATTCAAAGTCTTTGTTAAAAGAAAGTTGATAGAAAAATCGTATTATAAGTTGCAAGATTACCTAGACCATAGAAACGCTTGGGAGTGAACAAATTGCTCTAATTTTAATTAAAATATAGTAAACTAATTTGTTATTGTAATGATGATGGTAAAAAAAATACCCGACTGAGTTTGTTGTGGGTTCTTCTCGGATCAGGGCGCGAAGGAACCCTCGTAACTTTAGATTTTAAGCCGATCTTGAGTACCGTCATCAGATGTATATTAGAATCAGAGTGTGGAAAAAAAATATAATTTGACGATTCAAAAGTGCTGTAATATGCCTACTTGAATAAAGATATTTTTGATTTTGATTTTTGATTTTGATATAAAAAAGTGCGTGCGTACAAAGTACAAATGTCAGAAGTGAAACTTCTTTGGCAAACAAATTCTTAAGTCTAGTTTATATTTATTCAAATCTAAAACTAGATTACCGAAACTAAGAGGGAGGGAAAGCGTAGATATGTTTGGAATTTAATTGTCATTAAAATATTAAAAGTGTCGAAAACTAATACGAATAGTTTATTGAAATCTCAAATGACGAATTGTAAATAAAAAATGCCACGTGTTTTATATCAATATTAAATCTACCTAACCTTCAAACGAATTGGCATAAAAAACGCTGCATGACAGCGTGACGCTAATCACGCGTTTCGTCCGTAAAAATTTTACTCTCATGCGCTTAAATTAAGTTTTAAGTATAAATTAACGTGTTCACTGGATCAAGAGAAAATTGATATCCAGAATCCCTGTTAAAACAGCTTTACATATAATAAATACAGTAGAACTTGAGTTCATACATGTGATGTTTTAATATCGCACAAACAAGATGCCTACATTTAACAAAAAACGGTCTCAGCCCGAGAGCTTTTTAATATGTGGGGCTTTGATCTAAAAACTTCTAATAAAACATCGCTGTGCGGGGATCACGGACAGAGGCTTAAGCCTTTCAAAGGAATCTCTGTTTTTAGATGTCACGGCTTTATATGTCGTACTAGCTGACGTGCGCAACCTCGTCTACGTACACTTAAATGTAAAAAAAGCTATCCAATCAATTATGTCTTAATAAATCCAGAAAATGGAAAAAGCAAAGTATAGCATAGCATCACGCCTGATTCCCATAGACGTAGTACAGAGACCACGTTCTTCCACTTGCCACGATCCTTGCATATTTCCTTCGCTTCTTCCATTCTCATTGAACCTTTCATATAAGCTCGTGGGTTTGGAGTACGCTTATCCCAGCCCCTATTTAAATTATCCTGGATTTGGTCTAGGATCGTGCGCCTTTGTCTTCCCCTTCCAACTTTCGCATTCACTCTTGACTCATAAATCCTTTCGTTTATTGTCTCTACGTGCCCAAACCATCGAAGCATACCTGTCTCAATTTTAGCCACTACATCTTCTTTCATACCGCAACGTTCTCTTATCACACCATTTCTTACTCTGTCACTCAGTTTTAATACACTCATACTTCTTAACGCTCTCATCTCTACCGTATTTATTTTACTTTTGTGATTCTTCTTCCATACCCAACTTTCACTACCATACATAAGTGTCGGCACCAATACTCCTGCATGCACTGCCAGTCTGGTCTTTTGAGACACCATCTGGCTAATCATAAAGGCGTGCAGAGCACCATTTACCATATTCCCTGCATTCACTTTCCTTTCAAATATTGCATCTTTTGTAAATCCAAATCCCCAATATACAAATTCTTTCACATCTTCCACTTGTTTTAGAACAGTGACATTTTTACTTTTTTTTTATCATTCCTCAACAAAATTCGTTAGCTCTGAAAGCGTGTTTTTTTTTAACTATAATGTATTTTTATATTCTAATAATATAAATTCGAATGTAGCTTTGTCTATATCTGTTTGAATTTTCACGCCTAAACCGTTAAATCAATTTTAATACAAAATGTATTATGTCATAGACATTAGATAATATAAAGTCGATTGGAAAAAACAATAAAGGGCGACAGGTTCTATGTATAAAGAGAAATTTAGCGATGCCTGCTCAGGATGCACTAGGCCATCGTGAATACTTTCTGATATTACTACAAAAGAAATAAAGCATTTCTGCCACGTTTTCAATTTTTTTTCTTTCCTATTATCGTAATAGAAACCGTAATGTAACATTAAAGTATACTTGAAAACCACAAAAACAACAATCAACATTAAATTAACCATAAACCGTACTCAAAACTCATGTAGACTCAAGTCTGCATAAGTAATCAAAGAGATAGTATTTACTCGAGAAACAGATCGCTGCCTTCTTAAAAGCTTTTCCCATCCTCACACTGTGTTTTTGTTTGTTTTTATTACGTAACAAGCTCGAAAGAATGCTTTGCAAATGATACCAATAACAATGATTTTAAATATCATAATTCAAAACTAAAGTTTCTTTCAACATAAGTATAGATATAACTCTAAACATGTTTCAAAATGTTTCACGCACTTCTTATGTAACATTGAAACAGTAGTACCAACTATTACAATTTATTTAAACAACTTAACGCCTTGTTACTCTCCACTAATAACGTCGCCATTCTATACAATGGAGCAGAATATGAAAATATTAAAATTAAGTGAGATTGAAACAAACAAGTCGTATACATACGTATATATAGATATAATAAAAAATACTTTAGACTACTAGGTGCAGGCCAGCAATTTAGACTAAGCCATTCGTCATAAAGATAATTGGCGTTAATATTATAAATTAATAAAATTCCAGGTGCAGCAGAAAGATGACACACACACACAGAAAAAACGAGTTTAAAAAGATAGTCTGCGGGTATCAAGAGTTACCAAATAACAATTTAAAATAACAAATCTTAACTAAAAAAAGCACGAGTGTACAGCTGAGGCAAACCTTAGGTGCCACCATATTGACCTTGGCTACTCTGCCGAGCACCGTCAATATTACCTTCACTGCACAGCCTGCTGTAATTCAACATGCAATACATGAATGGATAATAACACCACTGAGAAAAGTTTCACCCATAAACTTTCAAAAATGATTAATCTGTAACTTTTGCAGTAAAAACACCACACAAAAGAGAAAGTTAACTCTGTAGCTCTCATAGGTGATTTTTACAGGATGTAGATAGGTTTATGTTATAATTAAACAGACACTTCACTTATCATAATTCATGAATTAGTAATGTAATTTCCACTTTAATGCGTCATTTAAAATACTAACACCGACACTTGTCTATAATAATTTCACAATGAAATAGGCTTTGAATATTCATGTGTTATATTAAGTGAAAACGTAAATATGAGCTCTCATATATGTTTCATGTGCGTCATTATGATACAATAGTGCCAACTATTTGCTACTGGCAACCGATTGCCGCCTTACAGGCCAATCATCCTTCTGAATGAGGTGGGAAAAGTCTTCGGGAAGATCCTCGTTACCCGCCTCGTGCAACATCTTGAAGAAAACGGGCCTGGTCTGTCTGGGTCCCAGTACGGATTCCAGAGGGGTCGTTCCACCGTTGACGCCTTGGAATTCCTACGAAGCCTGACATTGGAAGTTACTGGTAAGGGGGAAGCTTATATATAACAAACGCCTTTAACAGTCCCCCCATGAGACACTCAAATCAAATCAAATCAAATAATCTTTATTCAAGTAGGCATATTACAGCACTTTTGAATCGTCAAATTTTTGTTTTTTCTTTTCCTTTCCACACTCTAATTCTAATGTACGTCTGATTATGATACTCCAGAACGACTTAAAATCTACGAAACACTTAATAGCTTGTAAATAGCACTAACATCAGAAAGGTTATATTAGCTACATTATTTCAGATATGGCTGAATTCAGAATATATTACCAAAACTTCAGAGGTCTAAAAACTAAAACAAAAGACTTGAAATTGGCTTTATTAGCTATAGATTATGATATGATTGTAGGTACAGAAACGTGGCTAGATGATAGTGTTTACAACAACGAACTTTTTGGAAATAATTACAACGTTTACCGTCGAGACCGGAATACTACATCATTAGCGGAGAGATCTGGTGGAGGTGTAGTCATTGCTGTCGCAACTAAATTTCAATCGAAAAGAATCAGACAACTCGAAAGTACCTCGGAAGATTTATGGGTATCGGTAAATTTAGAAGGTAGCGAAGCAAGTAATACTTTATTCGGAACATGCTACCTTTCTCCGCCCGTCAATACTACTTATCTTGATGACGTATTAGAAAACTGTAATAGAGCATTTCTATCGCAATTTAGTAATGTTATACTCCTAGGGGACTTTAATCTTGGTTTCATTGACTGGGTCTGTGATGAGAGCATATCCCCAGGTTTGAGTCCTATAAACTCTAATAATAACCTAGGCCACCTCTTATTAGACTTTATGTCGTGTAATAATCTGAAACAATTTAATCACATAAAAAATCATAATAATCGAATCTTGGACCTAGTTCTTTCTAATTTTGATGATATTTCTGTACAAAAAAGTCCAACTCCAATTAGTAAAGTCGATTTACATCACCCACCTATAGACATTTATGTTAAAATCTCCTCGGTGAGACGTACAGTTAAAAAATCACAGCCTTTATACAATTTTAAAAAAGCTGATTACGCGATATTGCAATCTAAACTGAATAAAATAGATTGGGTTATAGAGCTATCAGCAATTGACGATGTCAATGATGCAGTCAGTAAATTTTATAAAATACTCTACACTATAATAGAATCGACGGTTCCAAAATTTAAATTACGCAACAGCAAATTTCCCCTGTGGTATTCGGGTAACTTGATCAGAATTATAAATGAACGCGAAAAAATTCGAAAGAGATATAAAATATATGATAATCCTCGTGATGAAATTGAACTACAACTACTTAATAGGCGTGTAGCCTCTTCAATCCTAGCTTGCTATACAATTTATACAACTAATACAGAGCGCACATTGCAATCAAATCCGAATAAGTTCTGGTTATTTGTAAACCATCAACGACGAAACTCTTCTACCT
>JACTOM010000792.1:380874-417562 GCA_015832385.1 Elymnias hypermnestra
TCGTTCACTCCCACGCGTTTCTATCGTCTAAGTACTCTTGCAACTTATAATACGATTTTTCTATCAACTTTCTTTTAACAAAGACTTTGAATTTATTGATTGACATCTTTAGAACGTCTTGTGGGAGTTTATTATAGAAACGTATACAGTTACCCTTAAATGAGTTGTTAATTTTATGCAGCCTACTAGAATTTACAACAACACTGTTGGAGGCACTACAATATCACAGAGCGCCTTCCCATCTCATGAGACTCTTAATGGCGTATCTCCAAGATAGAGAGGTGGTGTGGGAGAATGGTGGTCATCTGTTCCAACATTGCGCTAGCCGCGGCGTACCGCAGGGATCTGTGTACTATGGAATGTGGGTTTCCACTGGATCCTGCGATGCCCGCTCCTCCCCGGCATAAAGGTGCTATGTTATACTGACGACACCCTCGGCATGGCATGGGGAAGGAACTTCGAGGGCGCTGCCTGTCTCGCCGGTTTAAAAGTGCCCACAGCTAAAACAGAAGCCCTATTGTTCCACGGATCATGCAGAGGTCCCCCACGCGGAGGCAGCATTGCATTTGAGACGTGGAAAGTGGAAGTAAAAACCCAGATGAAGTATCTTATACTAGACGGCAGATGGTCATTTCGAGCACATTTTACCTGTCTTAACCCTCGGCTCATTAATGCGGCTGCTGAACTTTGACGGCTGGTGCCCAATATAGGAGGATCAGGAGCGCTCTGCAAAAAGTTATATGCCGGGGTGATAGCTAGTATGGCGCTGTACGGGGCACCCGTGTGGGTCAACGCTCTGACATCTCCGAATAAAACCCTTATACGAAGAGCGAAAAGGATGACGGAGATTAGAACAATACGGGGATACCGCACAGTATCGTGGACTGCGGCCACCCTTCTAGCAGGTGATCCTCCATGGGAGTTGCGAGGAGAAGTTCTTGCAGCCGCCTACCAGTGCAGGTCGGATGCAAGATTTAGAGACGGGCTGCCTAATGGCAACGAAGCTCCAAGGATTAGGGTTCTTTCGGATAGAGTCTTAATCCTACAGTGGAAAGAGTATCTCGAATCTCCAGTCCCTGGAACGGCTATAGTGGAGGTGATTCGTCCCCACTTGGAAAAAAGATTATCCAGAGGGTATGGATTGCTCTCCTATAGACTGGTGCACCTGCACCAGATTGTCGATTGCAATGAATCGACCACCTGCTACGAGTGTGGCGCCCCTATGGATTCGGCAAACCACGCATTGGCGGAGTGTTCCGTCTGGGGATCTCAGCGACAGGTCTTAGTGTCACTAATCGGAGGAAGTCCGTTCGTTAGCTAGCATAGTCGACGCAATGGTTGCTAACGAGACGGACTGGAAAGCAGTTGCCACTTTTTGCGAATCTGTTATATCGCTGTAGGAGGCATCGGAAAGGACGAGGCAGAATGCCGACAACGTTCCCCCACTCAGATGGAGGAGGCCAGGAAATAGGATGCGTATGTTTGCACATCTTTTGCTCCCTCCCAGAATCACCGAAATAAGCCGGCTGCATCCGGGGTGCTAAAGTAGATTGTGCAAGCGAACTTCTGGTCCTCCTCCCATGGATGTTGACGGTCTTCCGCTGGGTTTTAGTGGGTATTATGAATTGTCAGTGAGTCCCACACTCCCGTTCAGAGGTGCGTAAAAGGATTTCCCAGCGGCGTAGTATAAAAAAAAACCGATTGCCGCCTAAAGTTTGTTAGGTTGGCACAAAATTAGAAGTTACAAAAGCTACTCCGCGTCACATTACTCTGTACAATAATGGCATACAGTGAAATAAATATTGATTACAGATAAAAAATGTTATCTTCAATGCCGTGATTGGAAAGTTATTCAGAAGGGTATAATATTAATATTTCTTTCTTTTATTTCATATTGTTCAAATGAATATCTTAGAATTTATCACAAAAATACGTCTTCAGGCAAAGTTATCAATGTTTTATATAAATAGTATTCGACGGCTCAAGCTGGTAAAGTCCATCAAAAGCAAAATATATAAGCATATGGTCCATTACCCATGCGAAGCCGAAGCAGGTCATTAGTATATTAGAAACGTCAAGATAAAGTAGCGGAGATACTAAAAAAGCGAAGTCATATCGTAAAACGTCTAAAATGTAAAGTCATCCCTTACGCGTGACATACGAAACATAAATCCTCTGTAAGAACTTATCTCATTGAAATCTTATACGTAATATATCATTTTACTTGACTTTACAGTATGGATAATTGAGGATGTATTTATTTTCAGGTAACCGGTGATAAGCTAGCTGTTTAGTAAAATCCGTAAAAATAATGAGATTAAATGGCTACTTATACTTTAATTATGACAAAACTAATGCACAAATACGAGTATATGATGAAGCACTGCATAGTTGTATGTAAGTCTCAAAAACACGTGTGAGATGAAATAAATCATAAGAGGTCATTCTCTACCTGGGAATATGAAATATTTTCCATTTAAATTTCTATTTATTGCTACCTTACGAACGTACGTTCGCTTATATCCAGACGACTATATCCAGAATGGCCGAATTATTGTGTATATCGAATTCAAAATATCTTTATTCAAGTAGGCCTTTACAGAACATTTGAATCGTCAAATATCCTTTATTTCATATATTATTTCAATGCACGACTGATAATGTCGAATGCCATGACGAATTGCCAAAGTTACGAGGATTCTTTGGCACCCTGTTCTGAGAAGAGTCCACAACAAACTCAGTCGAGTGTAAGTTTCTTTTTTGTCATTATCATTACAATATACATTTTTAATTTGTTCTATATCGATAAGAGCAATTCATTCACTCTCATGATTTTTTATCCTCTAAGTAATCCTTCAAATTATATAATGATTTCTCAAGTAGTTCAATATTTTGTGACATCTTTGAAACTTCTTCTGGGAGTTTGTTATAGAAACGTATACAGTTACCCTCGAATGAATTGTCAATTTTATGCAGCCTACCAGATTTTACAGCAATTTTATTTTTATTCCATGAGTTATATAAAGTGTATTCACTTTTTTCGTAATCGGTTTAAGATACTACAACTTTACAAGATAAATAAAATAGTGTTTAAATAATGTTTCAATTATGAAACGCAAATAAAATGGTGGACGTCGAAAAGGGTGGAACTTAAAGTAGGTCGCAATCTATTCGCTGTTTGTATAACTGAGTTGAAAACATATTCAATGATGTCTCAGTTTTAAAATAAAATTGCAATAAATTTTGATTATAAATTAAAATGAAACATTTCCTTTGTCCTTAGTTACACCAATGTTATCCGACTGCACATAATATATAAATTAAACGCGTACATGTAAAAATATAGTCACTTTAATCACAAAATACTTTAACTTATCAACAACAGTTATGTCACACTATATACTTTATCACAATTTACTATCGTCGTCGTCGTCGTCGTCGTCGCTTCAACCGATGGACGTCCACTGCTGGACATAGGTCTCACGACAACAAGGCCCCATCTTGCGCCGCCTGGCTCCAGCGGCTACCGGCGACCCTCTTTATGTCGTCGGTCCACCTTGTGGGGGGTCTGCCTACACTGCGNGCGTTTTGATCACACGCACGGCGGGGTTATACTTTCGGCCCTAAGTGCGTAATTTCCTCTTCGTAGGTTGCAAATACAATATAAAACTACGCTCAGAGTTCTCTTTAAATCGATTAAAAGATAGGAACCCAATATTCGCAGTTCCGAAGTTAGAAAGTTATCAATCATTGTTGGACAGTTCTCAAACAGGTCCCCTCCTGCGTGCAGTCAATTTGTATTCCCTGCGGGCTATCTGTCATTCTCCTCGATTCTGCTGCTTCGACTTTTCAGATATTCGCATATTTTTCCATTATTTATACTTCACTAGCTCCTGCTGGCGACGTTACCTACGAAAAAGCTTCACCAACATGTTCTGCAATAACTGTTATACTCGTACATGCCACGTGGCTTGCTTATGTCCGTTTTAATGTCCAGAGATGTATGTTAATGGAACATAAAAGGCTATTGATTCTTATTTATTAAAATTGGTGCATAGCAACAAGTGATTGTTCCCAATTTAAATATATATATATGTCAGAGTGCAATAGTCTGTGTAACGCTGGCGCCATCTGTCTATCGGCGTGGGGTATAGCCAATGAGTGGCAGTCCGGCGCGCGTCTCTCCGTAGTTCTCGCGTGACGGCCCGCCGGTGCAGTCGACTTTCGAAACTGTCGCGTTCCTAGCTGTTATTATTAATGAGTTTGTTTAAATTGATACCGGGAACATTAAGTGATTGAACATTATAATCTGAGTTAATTAATAAAGTGTTTGATTGCACCAGCATTACCCATCAACGGCCATAGTATGGAAATGGAAATTATGGATGCCGTTAATGACAATATCGGCAGAGAACCCTACGCCCCGGCGTTTTATGTTTCCTTCTCTCTTATTCTCCGACATATAAATGTTCCTTGGCCCGTAGACAAGTCCCTTTCGAAGATGGCTAACGCTTAAAAAATGTATGGGAATGACGTCTCATTTTTCATTTTTTAAGTCTCATACATTTTTTAAGCGTTAGCCATCTTCGAAAGTGGCTTGTCACAGTGTCTGGCCGCAATGAACTACGAAATTGTTTGTTCATTTTTAATTCGGTGTTGTCGCATGCTTTCCGGCGGAAACGGTTGGTAGCATTGATCATGAACGGCGGCGAGACGTTCCCGCCGGAAAAAGTCTTCGTGTTAAATCGCGTCACAACGGAGATTCTTTCGAGTTGTATCAGTGGCTTATAAAGTGTTTTTTGTGTGTCGTAAATCAGTTAATTATTTGTATGGTAAATTGTCACATTTATATGTCGGAGAATAAGAGAGAAGGAAACATAAAACGTCGGGGCGTAGGGTTCTCCGCCGATATTGTCATTAATGGCATCCATAATTTCCATTTCCATACTATGGCCGTTGATGGGTAATGCTGGTGCAATCAAACACTTTATTAATTAACTCAGATTATAATGTTCAATCACTTAATGTTCCCGGTATCAATTTAAACAAACTCATTAATAATAACAGCTAAGAACGCGACAGTTTCGAAAGTCGACTGCACCGGCGGGCCGTCACGCGAGAACTACGGAGAGACGCGCGCCGGACTGCCACTCATTGGCTATACCCCACGCCGATAGACAGATGGCGCCAGCGTTACACAGACTATTGCACTCTGACATATATATATATTTAAATTGGGAACAATCACTTGTTGCTATGCACCAATTTTAATAAATAAGAATCAATAGCCTTTTATGTTCCATTAACATACATCTCTGGACATTAAAACGGACATAAGCAAGCCACGTGGCATGTACGAGTATAACAGTTATTGCAGAACATGTTGGTGAAGCTTTTTCGTAGGTAACGTCGCCAGCAGGAGCTAGTGAAGTATAAATAATGGAAAAATATGCGAATATCTGAAAAGTCGAAGCAGCAGAATCGAGGAGAATGACAGATAGCCCGCAGGGAATACAAATTGACTGCACGCAGGAGGGGACCTGTTTGAGAACTGTCCAACAATGATTGATAACTTTCTAACTTCGGAACTGCGAATATTGGGTTCCTATCTTTTAATCGATTTAAAGAGAACTCTGAGCGTAGTTTTATATTGTATTTGCAACCTACGAAGAGGAAATTACGCACTTAGGGCCGAAAGTATAACCCCGCCGTGCGTGTGATCAAAACGCGTGGTGCATATACATTAGATTGCCCATGTCAACTACCGGTTGATAAGCAGGTAGTTCGGTCTCATCTCGGGCAATTAGAAATATAAGGGTCTCTTTCCTTTTAGTCATAATGTGTATCATCTATTTCGCTTCTCGGTAACGGATTCTCACCAAAATATGCGGAGGCATAACACCAGTACATAGAAAAAACAAAGAATTAATCAGTAACAAACTGACCGTTACTAACGGCGCGTGTGACGCGGCCAAGATCGTTAAGTTTTTTGTGGTTTTTTATAAACTGTGAGTGTTTATTAGTGATTATTTGTGTTTTTGGTGATATGAAAAACCCTTGAGGTAAGTTTTAATTTTTAAGATATAAGCCTATAAATACACGACGGACTTTTTACAAAATGACGCTTCATCATAGTCTTAATTTAATTAACAAAGGCATTGTATAGTTTAACTATTAGCAAACATAAAATCATAACATTTGGTAGGTTTTTCTACACGCGGGGCATTCGACGCAAAAATGTCCGTGGGGGGCAGGGCAGGCGACAGGTATTTCCGTTAAAAAGCGCGGGTATATTACGGGGGCCAATAAAACTCGGGTCAAAAGTTCGATTAAAATGTACAAACATCCAATATTTGAAACATGCGCATTTATTTAATTGGGAGGCAATGTGGCACTTTCGGCACTTAAAATACGAACTGTAGGTATAATAAAAAATATATATTTTGACAAGTATACAATATTTAAATATATTTTTTGTGTTATTAGATCTAATAAAATTAACAACAAGAGTGCGGTCGGGATGTTATTAGTAACTCTACGTACCCGCAGTCGCGGGAACTGGCTAGTCTAATTAAAAACGAAAAGATACTCTTGTCACACGTCACGTTTTATAGGTGTCGTCACAAACCCTTTGTCACGCCTTGTACAATTAACTAGGGCGCGTTTGCGATTCCCCGGCGTGACAAAAGACCTTTCAATCCTTCATTCACGTCACGAGGGAAATATTAACGACGATATCCGTTTTATGTTAACTTTTTTTATTGCTTACAAGTTACAACGCTTGACTGTAATTTCATCTGATAGCTAGCGATGATACAGTCTAAGATAAGGTTTAAGTCGGATTCATCCAGGGCGCCTGAGCTGAATGCGTCAGCGGACATCTGGACCTCAACACCTGGATGGAGAGGGTTCCGCTGGGATTTAGTTGGTAGTAAGTAACAGCCCATTAACGTCCCACTGCTGGGCACAGGCCTCCTCACTCCGAGGAGCGAAGGTTTTAGAGCATAGACCCACAACGCTGCTCCATTGTGGATTGGCAGGCATAGTACACAAGTGCACTCTCTATTCCTTCACTCTCAAAGTCCGATGTGGCGAGAATCCGACACGATCGGAGAGAGATCAGGCGCAGGACCGACGGCTTAACGTGCTCTCCGAAGCACGGGGGTGGAGTACACAGCCAACTTCCCAACTTCGGGCAAATATTGAGAAAATCTTAATAGAGAACTCAATATCTATTTCGAATAGACCCGACCCGGGACAGTACTGTCTCAACTCGCGCAATCTTTAATATAAGCATCACTTTATTTTTAAGTCATAATGTGTATTGTTTATTTCGCTTACGGTAACTGCCGTAACACAATATGCGTAGAGATAAGACCAGACAATAGAAAAAAATCAATTACAAAGTTATTGTTACTAACGGTGCGTGTGTCGCGTCGAAGTTCATTAAATGTTTTTATGGTGATTTATAAACTGTTAGTGTTTATTAGTGATTATTTGTATTATTGGTTATATAAGTGATGTGAATAACAATGAAAAAACCTTGAGGTAAGTTTTAATTTGTAAGATATGACTTCCTCAAAGTTTAGCGCAACATGACGCTACACCAAAATGAGAGAGCGTTACGAAAACTGTGATCAGGCGACACGTTTTACTTCAGTCGTGCGATGTAAAGCACACTCGTTTTTTTTTTTGTTAGTACGTCTTCAGGAATTTAATATAGATATTAATATATTTTTTCAGTCGCATAATAGATTTCATCTCCATTCCCTTTTGAAGCGTATGCAAACGACAACAATGGCGAACTCGGTTGGATTGTCGAAACAAAGGAACGCTTAGCACGCTTTATTTCTATTAGATATATCTTGTTGAGACTAGTTTATATACCGGGGATATATACATTCATTTTAACATAAATATACTATCTTTTTAACTGCCTCATTGGGCTAGTGGTTAGAATGTTCGACTACAGACATGAGGTCCTGGGTTCGAGTCCCGGGTCGGGCCAATTCAAAAATCAATATTGAGTTTTCTATTAAGATTTTCTCAATATTTGCCCGAAGTTGGGAAGTTGGCGGTGTGATCCACCCCCGTGCCTCGGAGAGCACGTTAAGCCGTCGGTCCTGCGCCTGATCTCTCTCCGGTCGTGTCGGATTCCCGTCACATCGGACTATGAAAGTGAAGGAATAGAGAGTGCACTTATGTACTATGCCTGCCAATCCGCAGTGGAGTCTATGCTCTAAAAACCCTCGCTCCTCGGAGTGAGGAGGCCTGTGCCCAGTAGTGGGACGTTAATGGGCTGCTACTTACTTTTTCTTACTTTTATACTATCACAAAAAGGCCTACATTTTAGCTAGTAATACGTAAACGTCTGCGTTTATAAACACTTGTAAAAACCTTCAAAATCAAAAGGCACTTTTGAATCGTCAATAGTTTGTCTATTGGTTACAAATCTACCAGCGGTTCGGAACTGAACTGAAGCCAACGAACTGAACGAAACTGAAGCCATTTGGGCTGATTCCCTTAAAATTTGATATAAACACATTAATATAATGTTGCCACTGGACGCTGTGTTAAACTTAAATGGAAGCGAGAAAATCTGGTAAAAGATAATAAGTTAAATATTATTATTTCGAAAGTCCTAAATTTGCTCTAAAGGATATCGAATCCAGGACTTCTGTCAGAAAGACGTACGCAATATTCCGACCATATGATAACAAAGTACGTAACGTTGAGTTTGAACAACCCCCAGTTGGTATGTGATTTAATTTATTTTCGCCATTCGTTAACGCTTCGGCCATTTTGTATTTTAATTGGATCTCTCGCGTGCAGTGATTTAGCTAATAGTTTGACGATTAACTGAAATCCGCCGGAAACAACAAACACCGCGTTTTTGCTTTATATTTTTGGTAGGTTAACTTTACAAGTTTAGTTTAGTTAGTTAGTTAGTAGATCCGGCAATCGCCATAATGCGCGAATGTCCATGTAGACAAAGCCGTAAATTTGCCAGGAGTATGTGTGTGGTGTGGGTTGTTTTACCGAAGTTTGATTGTGCCATTCTTCTTTGACGGCACAATAACCGGTGAGGTGTAATGTCAGAATCTTCAGACCTACATTTTACCATCCTTTTTTTTTGTTTTATCGCTGGGAAATGCTTTTACGCACCCCGGAAGAATAAGAAATTCTTCCAACCAAGTGTGGGACTCGCTGAAGCCAGAATACCCACTAAAACCCAGCGCAGCCCTCGTCATCCTTGGATGAGATCACTAGAGAATCCCATTTCGCATTTCACTCTAGTGACCTGGATGATGCCGACTATAACAGTCTACAGTTTACTGAGGGTAATGGTGGACCGCATACCTGCGCCCATTGCCACCCAGCCTCCTTCGACGGATAGGAAGGGCATCAGCAGCATCCTCCCTTTGCCTCTCATTAGCCTGCTTAGGCTAGATGACGGTCTCGCAAAAGAAGGCAAGCACCCTTCATCCACACTCGCTGGTGAGCATCACATCAATTATACTCTCCAACGAGAGGTCTCCTCGGACCAGCAACAAGATATGACACGGGGGCGTCCACGCCGGACACTCTGCCAAAGTATGGTGCACAGTATCTACAGTGGCACCGCACTCATGACAGACGGCGTTGCCTCACGACCTATCTGGTGCAGATACTTGTCGAGGCAACCATGCCCGGTCAGCACCTGCACCAGACTGTAGGAGAGATTCATGCCTCCTAGTGATTTAATTCTCCAGGTGTGGACGGATCGCTGACACCGTATTCACATCTGCATTTGGGAGACGAGTTTTACCTGCAATCCGAGACTTGTATAGAGACGGAAGATTTTACTTCGTTTCGTCGTTTAGGGCTTCTACCCTTCAACCAATGGATGTGTACTGGTGGACATAGGTCGCACGAAATGATGCTCACTAGGCCTGATCTTGCGCAGCCTGGCTCCAGCGGCTATCGGCGACCCTCGTTATATCATCTGTCCACCTTGTGGATCGCCATTCCAGCACCCTCGAGCTCCAACGTCCATCGCTTCATCGGACAATGGGTCTCGCCCATTGCCACTTCTCGTTCGCGATTCGTACGGCTTTCTGATATCTGAATTCTACGCATAGAGAAACCCCTGAGCATAGCCCTCACCGTCACTCGCTGAGTGACTTTGAGCTTTCGGATGACGCCTATTAGCGACCACATTTCTAATTCGTAGGTAAGCACTAGCAACACGCACTGTTCGAAGACTCTGGTCTTCAAGCACTGAGGGATATTGGACGAAAACATCTTCCAGAGTTTCCCGAATGCTGCCCAACCGAGTTGGATTCGGCGATTATTTAATCTTAATGTGAATATCTAAGTATTAATCTAAAAAATTTAAGATTGCTGTATCGTGTATCTACCCTCACCCTAGACAAATGATCACGAAGCAGTCAAAAGTTAAATCTCCAATACCTTGTAGGTGGTGGGAGGTAGATTGTGTTTTATACCGTTCAGAAAATCAAACATTTTATAACTAAAATTTCACAAATTTCCACTACTACGTAAACCAAGAGATAAAATCAAGTAGCGTTAAGGAAATCTACGAAGTTTTCAAAGTCCATTTGTAAAACGAGTCCCTATTGAACGCTTTTGGTAAACTTCAGCTATAATTTAGGTAGCACACGACTCCAGGGCGTGGTCATAACGCTGTTATTAAGACAAACATGGTCCACATCTTAACCTACGTGTACGGTAATGTCTACTAGTTAATAGCTCTCATTAACTTTCATTTGCCTATCATATTCTCGTACGAAATATCAAAATATCTAACAAAGTAAAGGGAATAACTATAGAGAAGCTTGCATAAACTCTCCCTCACTGATACCTCCTTATATAGTCGTGGGTAAATGCTGAGCATCGTGTTCCCGAAGAAGCCAAACCAAGAAAGTTGTGTTATCTTTGCTGATCAATAGCTATGTGGAATACCTGACTAGCTTTGATATCCAATTGTTCTGCTGTCACTGACACAGTAAACATGAAATTTTCAAAACTATAAGTACGATAGTCTTGAAATTTGACATAGGTATTCCAATCATAACGTAGATGCTTACTAACAATGGGTGTCTCCATATTCTCACAGGATCGGAATATTTAATAGAAAAACAGAATTACAAAGATCAGAAAAAGGACCTAACGATTCGCAATAAGGATGGGATTCCCCGAATAACTACCGGTGAAATTTTATACTTATACGATAACTCCATCTATATATATCAGGCAAGCAACAACTTTGCTGCTACAACAACACCTATACGACTCTTCATGATAATTATAGTTTCGGAAGTTAAATACCTTCTAGAAAGTATCGTATATGATAATCCTGATTATAAAGTGTTAAATATTATATATTTCAACCGTTGTTGCGTATACATTTAAACACACAGACATTTAGATTTATAACATTAGTATTGAATCTGCTACAACGTTAATGGCTTCTAATAATATATTACCATACACCTCTCGGATAAGGGAAGTTTTAAAATCCATTTGCAAAACGGAAACCACCCCATCCACGGCTCTATCGATCCCTTGTAAAGTTCCGCCATATCTCAGGACACCGGGCCCCTTTTCTTTTAGGGTGGGGTGAAACCTTAGAAGGTGCGTTTGCCAACTTGATGAAGTTTTCATGCCCTGTGACTCATAAGTAGATATCACAATTGAATACTTAACAAGAGAAATTCAAAATTGTATCAAGCACTTCGCAATAAAAACCGTTAATCGTATACATATACTAAAATCGCGGAATAGTAGCGCCTGTAACAAGTACTGCGCTCGTCCAATCACAAAGGACCGATACTAGTGTGTGTGCGATCGAAATTTGAGATAAAAGGATTAACAATACGTTACAAATAATTATAAATAAAAATAGCAATCACAGGCGCCATAGTTTTTTGGAAATGTATATTAGAACGAAACAATTAAGGTTACTATTAGTTTTGCATCTCTAAACGAGACTGGGCAGTATAAATAACACACAAAGTTTTATCGACAAGAATGCGTACAAGTATGCGTACGAACACACCGACTGTATATATTCAATTGTTTATATACAGCTAATAGCCAATGAAAAAATTTGTAACCTAGGCTGTGAGTTTCCTTAATCAGACAAAGAAAGTAGTCGAGTTAGACAAATTAAAAGCTACATTAGAAATAGTCTATTTCAAGGTCATAACTGTGTTTAAATATCGTCGCGTTCGTCTGTCTATAAACTCAAAAATTGGAGTGTTGGTGCCAACACTTATATATGGTAGTGAAAGTTGGGTATGGCAGAAGAATCACAAAAGTAAAATAAATGCGGTAGAGATGAGAGCGTTGAGAAGCATGAGTGGATTAAAACTGAGTGACAGAGTGAGAAATAGTGTGATAAGAGAACGTTGTGGTATAAAAGAAGACGTAGTGACTAAAATTGAGAAATGTATGCTTAGATGGTTGGTAGAGAGAATGAATGAAAGGAGACTGACAAAAAGGATTTATGATTCAAGAGTATTCTAAACCGAGGAACTTGTATGAAAGGTTTAATGAGAATGAAAGAAGCGAAGAAAATATGCAAGGATCGTGGCAAGTGGAAGGATGTTGTCTCTGCCTACCCCTAAGGGAATAAGGCGTGATGCTATGTATGTATGGTTGTTTAAGGATTTCTATATCTATTTTACTTTCTAAAAAAAAATGGTCATATACAATACGGTAATCAGAATATTATACAGACGGATGCAGTATTAATCCTCATCAATTTATACTCGTATAAGTCCATTACCTTAATCATTTTACGCATTTTTTCAGTCACGGGCCTCGTTTGATGCCGACCTTAATCACTAATAGTTGTAGATATAATATCCATTAATATTATAAATAAGAAATGTTTGGATTTGGTAATGGATTAAGAAAAACTGCTGAACAGATCTAACTGTAATTCGGCATAAATATCTTTATGTTCTGGCTTAACATATGCAATATAAGCTGGCTTATGAACATATAGTAACATACAGGTATCGCTGTAACAGTTGTGATTCTTTTATCATAGACATCGTTACTAGTTAATTCTCACTGGATTTCATTTCGATGCTAGTTATATTATTTTGATTATGTAATTCGCACTTCTACTTGCCTTACAGGGCGATATAAAAAGCTAGTTTTATCTGTATTCCAGTGGATATTCCGGAGACTAGTCCGTGGATAAAGCCATTACGCGAAGCCTCTGCAAATTTATTCATTGGCTCGCCAAAGGTTTACATTTTTTTGCTTCGAGCGAAAATTACGCTTTTCTTACTGTTATAGCACAATTCATTATGTTGTATTCATAAAGAACTGTTGCCCTGTGTTACTAAAATTAAACTTTATTATATCGCATGGCGTCCACGGCTCGCATCTGCTGTTTTGCTTGCAACTTTATAATATCAGCTAATGAAAGCTGTGAAAATGGATCCAGCTTTCTTAGAGATTAGGATCAAACCTACAGATAAACAGATATATATATATGTCGGAGTGCAAGAGTCTGTGGATCGCTGGCGCCATCTGTGTATCGGCGTGGGGGCAGAGTCAATAAGTGGCAGTCCGGCGCATCCCTCGGCAGTTGTCGAGTAGCGCTCGACCGGAGCGGTCGACTGTTGGCACTGTCGCGTTCCTAGCTATTATTGATAATGAGTTTGTGTAAATTAATATCGGGAACATTAAGCGATTGAACATTATGATCCGAGTTAATTAATAAAGTGTTTGATTGAATTAAATAATGAATCCCATTAATGACGATGTCGGTGGAGAACCCTAGGCCCCTGTGCTTTATGCTTCTCCGTTCTCTCTTATTCTCCGACATATATTTCCAAAGGCGTTTAATTTGGTTTATTTCTATACTTGTACTTGGGTTCCTTTGGATATTATAAGCCTTTGTTTTCATGGTTAATAACACCGTCTATAACACAAGTAGTAGTCATTAGGGAAAGTTATTTACTGGAAGAAATATGTTAATAACAGGTTAATAAGCTAGTTGTGTACTAAATTTTAGCCAAATTTGTTCATTAGTTTTTGACCAAGTGTCGAATATATACAAAAATTCCAAATATACAATATTTGACATTTGAAATATTACTAAAACCTATATCGGATTCTAGATTTATTTTCGTTAACATAAAAGTTTTAATTCTCTTAGTTTTTTATTACTTATTTGATTATTAGATACACGCTTTCATTCATAATCTAATCAATATACAGATTTTACTTTACGACGAACATATATCTAACTAATTCGTTTTTAAATCTATTTAAATTGGTCAATTTAAAAATACCCTTCCGGTATTGAAAGATTTTTCTAAATCGGTCCAGTTATTTTCAGCTTGATTATAATAAAAAGTTAAAAATAATAACAAAAATTAAAATTGCAAAACTTTCATCCCTGTTATGAGAGAAGAGATTTATTTCTAATACATTTGACACTTTGGAATTCTGGGAAACATTATTTTCTTTATATCTTTTTAATGGAATGTCCGATTTTGATAATTTAAAAAGTAATTTATACGTATTGATCGGATAAGAATTAATTTAGAGGTATGAATAATATGGTTTGATTACTGTCGGCACTTTTATAAACGTTTAAAATTAAAAAAATCAAAGTTTGAGAGAAACATTAACGCATGAACTAAATTTAAATTTTAGAAATATTATTAATCTTAAGTGAACCTTTGAGTTATTTGGCTTTTAAGTTATATAAGTTTGTTAATGATTCTCTCAAAGAAGGTTAGTATTTTTTATTTGTAATTAGATTTCTTGTTATTGTTAAATTGTTGTGTGTTAGTTTATAAGTTTACGATGGGGCTGGCGTGTATTATTAATAATACAAAAGCCCCTTAAAAACAAAAGAATAAAAAAAAAGTAAAAAGTGGTTATAGTGGCATAACTACTGTAGTTGGACATATGGACGTTCTTGTAGATATTAATGCGCTCTTAATATTGTAGATTATCCTATTAAATGATATTTTATTTAAGACCGTTTCAATACCTGTAAAATACTTTAAAATAGGACATTCTATTCAAAAGATATAACGAATTTAAAAATGTCAATCCAAGAAAAAAAGTCCGACTTGTAGACTTTCCATTGCTACGAGTGCTAGTTATTTATTAATTTCTCTACTTGATTTAGATCTCTTGTGTTAGCACAAGAGTGGCTTGAAGACTCTTGGTGTAAGGGAAACGAGAATCCGCAAATATGATGTCGATGACATGTTATCGTAAATCACAAAAGTTAATTTTTGTAAATTGCTTTGTATTTACGATTTCACTCTAAATATCTGACAGTTTCTTCTGGCCAATTGTAGAAGCTTATGGACCGAGTGTGACAAAAGTTTGACAAACACAACCGAAGTTATATGGTCAAATTATGAAAGAATTTATTCAATGATGGAGGCCAAGGTCATAAATCTTCGAAATCTAGAGCTCTGTTATTACTTGAATTTAGAAAGATATAGCTTAAAGAAGGAAATGATCACTCCATTTGAAAATTGTTTATCTGATATTATATATCCGCAGTTTAAGGCTTTGCCTGCACCGAAAGTCAGAAAGAAATACTTAAATGATGGAGGCTAAGGTAATCATTCAGCTGCCCGCACCTGCAGCGGCTATAGACGTGAGGTCCTCACCCTTCCCTCGGGACTTGAAGTCCCGAGGGAAGGGTGAGGGCGCATACAAATGATATATTGAGTTTTCTCTTTTCTCAATATTTGTACATTTGGCGACGTGATGCGCCCCCTTGCCTCGGAGAGCACGTTAAGTGGTTGATCTCTCTGTGCGAGAGTTAGATCGTTGTCACATCGGACTATGAGAGCAAAACAATAGAGAGAGCACTTGTGTACTAAGCCTGCCGTCCCAAATGGAGAAGCGCAGTGGGTCTATGCTCTCTCTTCTGTGAGTGAGGAAGTCTATGCCCAGCAGTGGGACGTTTCCTACATATATCTTACTAGCTGAACGCGCGACTTTTCCAAATAAGAACATACCCGCACTATACTTTGAGAGTGGAATTTCCTCAAATTTACTTTTGATAGCTTCCATTATGTCAAACAAATCTGACAAAGTTTTAAACACCATAAAAGATATACTCGTAGTTTGAAAATGTGAAGGTTGAATTTTTGTTTTTAATGTGAAAATTTGAATTTTTTAATCAACACTACGCAACCCCCTTGCGGTTGGAATTTTGTGAAATCCGTTCATTTGAAGTCTCCTCGCCTTATGGTTCCAGAGACATCATGATGAGTCAATAGATACCTGGATATCTCTTTATATATATAGACTAAGGCTTTGCCTTAACTGAAATTCAGACAGAAGTAAACAAATAATAGAAGATGAAGTAATCAATTACCTCTATCCTATTTTTGTCTCAGTCGTTGTTATAGGATAACTTATAAGGATTTAAGGCATTATTTGACACGTGAGCTATTACTGTTATTTCATATTTCAAAGCAAGACTTCTTCTAGAGTCGTCAAATTCATAGCAACAATTCATGTACTCTTTGTTTTGTATACTCGACGATTACATCGTTTTATTGTTACCCGGATTAACGGAGGAAATAACTTGGTACCAACAAATACAGTTGGCACGAAAATCCAAGCTACGAACGCGATATCTTTTTACTGCAATTTATTTCTGGTATGGCAGGGGAGCATTAACAATTTTTATGAGAAAAGCTTTGAAATGCATAATTTCATGTCCTAACCAAAGATTTTGCAGTCTTGCTCCTTTACGATTAGATGATCAACTTAACAAAAAATTGATATGCTCATTGTAACAGAAATACAAAGAAGGCAATACGAGGCTTAAACAAGAAAATGTACAGAAAGGCGATCTTTCAAAGTAATGATTTCTTTTAGAAAAGTATATATAAACTCAGCAAATATTTTTAACATTTCTTGATTGTTTTTTGTACTCAAATAGGACAAAAACCGATAGACCGACAAAATAACTACAGGATCATAAAGTGGGTAGACATAAAAATGTAAGAGAAAAGTAAAAATTAAGCCTTTGTTAATTAGATACGTATATATTTATTATTTGTTGGATAGATTTATAGTAAAATAGAAAAGAAAATTTATTTTTACATTTCATGTTTTGGCATAAAATTTTTACTATTTTTAATAGCATTTATAATCTTTGAAAATGTACAATAGTATAAAAAATATAGATAATAAAAGTGTCAAAATACGATCCGAGTTGAAAATACGTGTGTCTCGTACGAAAAAAATCTCTAAACTACTTACTGCTTACACGAAGCGGTTCAATCCGGACGCAGCCGGTTTTATCGGGCTCTATCCAGTTCACACAAGCGTTCACTTGTCCAAAATAACACACAGAAACACAGGGGAATTGAAAACTTTTAATTTCTTTATTATGTCGAGATTAATTGAAACCAATGGATATGTATTTACCGCGGTTATGGAGTACACAGGACTGCTTGGCGTCAATAAGGGCACTGAGCTGCCATGACAGTTTGCCGGGGTCGCTTTACGCATGCGCCCCACGCCTCCTTAAGGTCATTCCCCATTGTTCATCCAGAAAATTGATCACCGAAATTGAAAGTGCAAAAACCCTCCTTAAATCACGAAGTTCAATCCCAAATTAGCAGCCCTAATATCATCCGATTGCCTTTTTGTATCGAATACTGCAATTTCGCACCATTAATTAAATTGATCAGGAAATCCACGAATTACTTAGTGTAATCTGTGAAATGGACACCCATTGCGTTTATTAAAAATTACATTTCACTAAAAGGTTTTCTCTGATGGAAAAAAAGCTAAAGAGATATCGTTTTTTCATCTTGCTTAACGTACCGAATTCAATGAATACGCAATTAATGTCTATGTATATTGAGAAATAGAAAACAATAAGGGTGAGGAACTTTTCAAAGTCCTTATTATTCTTGATGTATTAGTTAATAATCGCTGTCTATAAAAGACAAAGGCTGTGTATATTTATGTTAATTATGGAGTTTGACTCTTGACTTTGACTCCTGAGTTTAGTAGACTTTCGCAATGTAGACCGTCGCGAAGTACAAAACTCACTATATTGCCACAAAATCGGCAACTACGTGGTTGACTGCGCGAAGATATGTAAGAGATAACTTCAATTTCACATGGGTAAACCCTAAAAGTTACTGAATGGAGCTTAATTAAGCCAGCTTGATCTAGAAGTACCACATACTCACAGAATGTTTTATTTGCATCAGTTAAACAACTGTAAACTCTGGAGGTTGCCGCAGGAAAGATCTAGCAGAGGACTATTTGGTACAATCTTCATCAACAAAAGAGAGTGAAGGACTGGCACCTCCTTTTACGGGACCAATGCCTTCTTCGGAGACATCATACATACTCTATTCCGGCGGAGGAGGTTGAGGGTAGAAGTCATAGGTTTGTACTTCTCATTCCTTCTTCCTATGTTTTCTTGTTCTACTAATAAAATTATTTTTCTAATAAAATTTTCTCCATATTAGCCCGAAGTTGGAGTTCCAGCCCCGTGCCTCGGAGAGCACGTTAAGCCGTCGGTCCTGCACCTGATCCCTCTCCAGTTGTGTCGGATCACGTCACATTGGACTATGAGATTGAAGGAATAGAGACTGCCAATCCGCAATGGAGCAGCGTGGTGGGTCTATGCTCTCCCAAACCATTGAGGAAGCCTGTGCCCAGCAGTGTGACGTTAATGGGCTGCTAGTTTCTTTTTAGTTTTCTCGAGATCGGCTGGGCTACCCAGAAGGAATACAATAGAATACTCTCTAGTGCACCACTTTAGGGAATTTGCTCGATCTTAGTGGCTATTCTAAAATGCCAGTAATCCCACATCAGGGGCGCAGTATTGTCTTTTCCTCTTGCATTATGAGCAGAGCTTTACGCTCGCTTAAACGCAATATGCCGGACAGATCAAATTGCGCCCTCAATGCAAACCCGACTACCATAGTTATT
Source organism: Elymnias hypermnestra (assembly GCA_015832385.1). NCBI lineage: Eukaryota > Metazoa > Arthropoda > Insecta > Lepidoptera > Nymphalidae > Elymnias > Elymnias hypermnestra. Next base: position 399,847 of record JACTOM010000792.1, read on the forward strand.
GTGGCCTAATTCAAGGGAGGAAGGAAAACATTTATTATTGGCCGTTCATTGTGTGTAATCTATTAATCATGGTTTCCAGAAACACAAGGGTAAGAAACAGTTACATGTTGTTAAGTAGCCGGTACCCGCTCAGTCCGAGGAGAATTACTTACCCTGAAGTATATACTTGTATACCTATAAAAAAGATTTCTCTCACTTGAAATGTTTTTGAAGTGAAACTCCTTATGTCACGACAGAAAAATGGTTTGCGTTGAGCGAAGTACGCCTGTGTGACTTTGTATTTTACACTAATTTTATATATAAGTATTTTGTCTTAAAAAAGATAGGTGTTTTTGTAAACTGTGTGAATTATAAGTGTCCTTTAGGGCTTTACTGTACTCAAACACGCAGCGTGAGCATGTGTGTCCGTTAGGGCTTCACTGTACTCACTCACGCCACGTGAGCATGTGTGTCCTTAGGGGCTTTACTGTACTCACTCACGCCGCTTTTTCATGTGTTTCCTGTGGGGCTTTACTGTACTCGTACTCACTCACGCCGCGTGAGCACGTGTGTCAGGAAGGGCTTTACTGTACTTACTCACGCCGCGTGAGCATGTATGTCCAGAGGGGCTTTATTGTNAGCATGTGTGTCCTTTAGAGCTTCATTGTACTCACTCACGCCGCGTTTTCATGTGTGTCCTTTGGGGCCTTTACTGTACTCACTCACGCAGCGTGAGCATGTGTGTCCTTTAGAGCTTCATTGTACTCACTCACGCCGCGTTTTCATGTGTGTCCTTTGGGGCCTTTACTGTACTCACTCACGCAGCGTGAGCATGTGTGTCCTTTAGAGCTTCATTGTACTCACTCACGCCGCGTTTTCATGTGTGTCCTTTGGGGCCTTTACTGTACTCACTCACGCAGCGTGAGCATGTGTGTCCTTTAGAGCTTCATTGTACTCACTCACGCCGCGTAAGCATGTGTGTCCAGAGGGGCTTTACTGTACTCACTCACGCTGCGTGAGCATGTGTGTCCTTTAGAGCTTCACTGTACTCACTCACGCCGCGTAAGCATGTGTGTCCAGAGGGGCTTTATTGTACTCACTCACGCCGCGTGAGCATGTGTGTCAGGAAGGGCTTTACTGTACTCACTCACGCCGCGTGAGCATGTGTGTCCGGGCTTAACTGTACTTATTCGAACTGTATGAGTGTATGTTGGGACTTAACTCAGTCACATTTTACTTTAAAAAAATAACGACAAAATAATTATATAAAAAGGAATTTGAAACACAAACACACGCACATACCTCGCGTAATGCGCAACAAAAGTTTTCCCTACCATGCCACACGAAGGTTCACTTCTATAATTTATTCATTACAGAAAAAGTCATCCATATTATATTAGAAACATTATGCTTATGAATTCTATAAATATTCTCGTAATTAAAAGGTTATTTTGCATTACATATAACACCTTTGAAATATAAGGCCTGTAAAAACATAAGGCTTTTTCATAAATCACTAAGCATTCCAAATAAAGATAAAAAAACCCTCGTAAATCAGATCTCTCACGTAACAGAATTAGATTGATTGAGGAGATTAGGAGACAACGTGCTGATGTCACTGACCCGCAATAAGCCAAGCTTTTCACCACTTTCGCTGAACATACATTTATCTAAATTCGATCTCTAACAAGTGCTGTAGCCTGTAACACATAAAACTTATTTGGCCGAACTTCATATTTGTGTATCCTATATTTATCCTCTGATGTTGAAAACTCGGTTCTGTATAGTAAATAGATAAAATTAAATATACATACTCGTATTAACCTTCTGGCAGATGTAAATCATTGAAATTGTTGAAAACCCAGGTTACTTGTTTCGTAGAGTACAAAACACTGTATACGCTATAATTACGTAAAGCCAGAGAGGAAAAGAGGCGATGTGGTGACGCTTCGCCATGGTAAGCTTTAGATGTTTCATTTCTAAAATTGAGTTGACCGATTTTAACTGGACTTCTACGAATCAGTAGCTGACGTTACATACGCTGCTTAGTAACAGGAAATTAAGAGTTTATAAGAAATATTGATCAGGATTGAGTAATTGAAAAGGAAGCATGGTTTTGTTGAGTTTTATACATTAATAATGCAATAAAAACTTTAATATCGTTTTCCGAGTTATACTAGAATCAATTATTTGGTTAAACTCAGAAACAGACGGATCTATACGAGTATATATGGATATTTATATACGCCTTACCTTCGATTTTAAATGTCATTGATAATTAATTAAAAAAATATCCGTTAAGATAAGTTAACGTAGCACATAACTGTTAAGGTATGCTTTTCACGTTCATTTTAACTTTACATTGTAATTCTTATTATTGATTCTTTGTACTCATTGGGATTTTTCTTTTTTGGTAATTTACCTTCAGTGTTTGTCTCATCATTGTACCGGAATGCAAACCTATTGCTTACGTAACGTATTTGTTGGTAGAGTAGTAACTAGCTACGGCCGAAGCCTGCCACACGTCCTTAATGTTATGCCAGCATGGCCGTCATTAATATTACTGTAACTGTATACTATTACGAAATAGTAAATTAAAGCTAGTTCGTTATATATTATAAGTTAAGTCACACAAAGTCTACAGCCAAATAAAACAAATCACTCACCATTATTCCGACATGCACCACAAAATTAAAATCGCGATTCGAACTGGGATTAAATATCAATTTTAAATTAAACAGCACAACTCACGGCATTAAAATTTGTTAATGGCGGTTTTATCTTTGATAACTTTTGAGGTTAGACAGACACGAGTGGCGCGACTGTCGCCGTCTGACCAATCAGGTGCCGCCGAACACTCTCATTGGTCCGGCAGGAGAATAGTATTGCCAGCAACATAAATAATGTAACTAGGTAACAAAATCTGTGTTACCGCAATTTTTTTATAATTTATTGTTAGAAATGTCACACTGATTTGTAGAGGGCCATCCCAGTTTGTAGCTGACCACACTGGTTGCTAGCTGGCCACACTGGAACAGTCGCAGAGACGCCGAGCACGCGATCAGTCGTTTAAGACACGTTCGACATTTCATACATTGTCATGCCTATTTTAAATATTGCCGCCATTTTGAGTTGTTATGGATAAATAAACGTATTAAGTACCTAGTCTTCTTTTAATTTATAAGATTATTATATGTTTAATTGTTAAAATTAGCACACAATTTTTGTATATGCAATATGCAAATAAATCAATAAAAAAATTTCGGAGCAAAAAGATTTATGAAAAAATTAAAAGTGCGTGCGTAAAAATTACACATGTCAGAAGTGAAACTTCTTTGGCAAACTAATTTTTAAGTCTTTTTTAAATTTATACAAATCTAAGCCTCTAGATTTCCGAGACTTAGAGGGGAAAAAGGAAGATATGTTAGGAATTTAATGAATTTAATTGGCATTAAAATCTCTAATGACGAATTATAAATAAAAATGCCACGTGCTTTTTGTCAATATTAGAAATTATTAATGAAATTATGTTTTTGAATTTAAAAGTTAGAAAAGAGAATTTATATAATATTTTCATTTTATATTTTTGAAAAATAATATATTGATTGAGGAGTGGCAAATAAAAATGTTATTTGTAAATATTAAACTACCTAACCTTCAAATGAGTTAGCATAAAAAAAACGCTGCACATCTTCGTGACGCTACTTTTATGTGCAGAAGTTTTACCCTCAAAGCCTTTCAAAGAAATGTTCTGCTAAAACAATTGACAATCTTCGATGTTCCATTTTTAAAATTCTTAATATTAAATACTTGGAAGTTAATATTAAACTTTTTATAATTGATTGTTAAGGTAAAAATATTTTATCGGAAAAAAATAAACAAAACGTGGTGTTTAGAAATTCTGTAATAAATTATTTAAGGTCAAAGTACAGTTTGTGGAATCCACCATTAACACACGTGTACGTAGTTTTGTAATTAACGTTTTCGAGTCACCCTCACGTAATTATGGGATCGCCAGTTGAAATAGTAAGGAAGGGCCGTGTTAAAACTTTATACCACACTGCCATTACAACTTATTTCCTTATAAAACACGTACATTCAAATAAATAAAATACTTTTTACAGTATAAAATTGTATGTTGATGCTACATAGTTAATATATAAAACAAAAATATGTCACATGTAATTCAAAAGAAAATTTAAGCCATTTCCTATACCATCTAGCAAGAGTTTCTCAAACTCAGCGTTTCATATTAGAAGAAAGTCTTATGCAGCGTCCGTCCATTTGTACGCGGTAAATTTTATAAACTGCTGAACGGATTTTGATGTGGTTTAAAGTAATAGATACATAGATTCAACAGGAAGGTTTAAATATATAATTTGTGAAGGTTTTGTTATAATATGACGGTATATGTTGCAAATTTCGGAAAAAATTAAACCATTTCAGAGCTAATTTAGAAAACGCCTATACACTTAGAGCAGTGATTCCCACAGCGGTCCAGATGGACCCCCAGGGGTCCACGAGAAACTCGATAGAGGTAATTATTCTCGTTTTATAAATATATTATTCCAATTCATAAAATTGCTTGCTCTTACGTAATGCTACGCAGACACCACAAAAAGGATTGTTTTTTTCATTGGTGACACTTTAGCGCTTAACGACTGCTTCACTGGTCTAGCGGTTAGCATGTTCGCTACAGACATAAGGTCCTGGGTTCGAGTCCCGGGTCGAGCCAATTCGAAATCGATATTGAGTTTTCTATTAAGATTTTCTCAATATTTGCCCGAAGTTGGGAAAAATTTGGCGGTCTGATCCACCCCCATGCCTCGGAGAGCAAGTTAAGCCGTCGGTCCTGCACCTGATCTCTCTCCGGTCGTGACGGATTTCCGTCACGTCCGCCTATGAGAGTGAAGGAATAGAGAGTACACTTGTGTACTGTGTCTGCCAATCCGCAGTGGAGCAGCGTAGTGGTTCTATGCTCTAAAAACCCTCTCTCATATGAGTGAGGAGGCCTGTGCCCAGCAGTAGGACGTTAATGGGCTGCTACTTACCTTACTTACCTAGCGTTTAACTCGGATTACATTTAATGGTAAGTGATGATATAAGATGAGAGCACGGTAAACTGGTTAGAGGCAAATTACCTCTTATGGTTTTTACGCAGAATGGTACCGGAACTCAAATTTCGTTGCATGGCGGCACGTTTTTGGTGGAGTGGTAACTAGCCTCACATCAGTGTAGACTCAGAAGAATTTGAAAATATTTTATTTAATAACATCAGGTGTCACCACAGTTAAACACTTACCTGTCTGCAATAAATCGAAGAAGGAAGAACGCTAATAAAAAAATTATGCTGTGTCTAAACTGTTACCAATAAATAGTTGAGTGAAACCACTGATAGCCCAGATATGTTGGGAGTTATTCAGTAATATTGAGGCAACACATGAAACACTAAAAATCACGGTGTAATATTACGAAATGTTATGCAATACGAGGTCATTTTAACAAGTGGAACAATTGTACGAGTTAGTCTTACGAGCTGTGTTTCGTGAAGAATTATTTTAAGAAAATTAGTGTTAAATTTTATAAATTTCAAATAGTGAAGAGAATAAAAGGTGTAAGTTAATGTGAGTTGGTGTTTATATAATACTATAAAAAAGGTATCACAATATCAAATTTAATTAAAACGGGTTCACGGTTTAAGCCTATTATTTCATAACAACCAGACGTTTCGCAGTTTGATATTGCTATAGCTGATAGATATAGTGAGACTATATTCACCTATTCAATATCTTAATATGATAGTCTAAATATTGCTGGACGCCAGCCCCGATTGCTAAAGTCAATGTACGTGATCCCTAAGCGATAATAACAACATGCCTTGTGGAATTTCGGGGCCCACTGTGAACCCGCGATAACGAGATTCCGAGCACGTCGGTCTAGAATATATAGGAGAAATATTTTTCCACTCGTGAAATTCAGGCACTGTTGTAGGTAAGGTAAAGGTAAGTATAACTCTTTTAATCTCACTTCTCACTCATGGGAGAGGTATTACAGAGCATAAACCCACCACGACGTTCGTCTGCGCATTTTCAGGATAGACATACCCCAGAATTATACCAGAGATATACAGGTTTCCTCACGACGTTTTCCAGAACCGATAATATATTTATTTTAAGAAATGCAACCTTTTTGTAATGTATTATATTACATGGGATGTACAGTTGAAAGAATCCGTAGTAAATTAAATTTTTAATGAAATACTAGTCCATTATTTGATTACGGATGTAACGTTACAGCTCACGCTTCGCCTAATTAATCAATTTGAACTCTAATATCCAACGCCTATGAGTATAATCGCAATCACATGTGTTATACTTTCTATTATTACGCTGGGAAATGCTTTATGCACGCCGGATGAAATATAACTCTCTATATGGGAGTTTGGAACTCGCTGGCTATACCAAGATACCCAATAAAACCCAGCGGAATCCTCTTTAACTGGGTGGTGAGGTCCAGACGTTCACTTTCAGCTTTGGATCCCTCAGATGACACCAACTTAATAGTTCAGTTCAAACGAGCAAAATGGCGTCTCTTAGCGCAACCGTCCTCTGGATAGAGTGAGTCGCATCCAATGTAACTTTCGTCTCTAATGCAGGATAAGAGCCTCACAGAAGAGAGCCACTGCTTTCCAACCTTTTATTTTCAATTGGAAATACCTTAGGCATAGACTCCGAGCCATGGGTCAGTGTAAAATTTCGCGAGGGAGGAGACCTCGAAAAACCACTAAAGCTAAAGCGGAATCTTGTTCATCCCTGAGCGAGGCACCACGTCTTCAACTTTCCACTTCCGCATTCGGCCTTGGTCTTTCGGATGAATCCGGGAAGAGGTATCCAAACAAGCGCCGTCTAGTACCCCGCCTCCTTTGCGGCGAGGGGGACATCTACATCATCATCTCTCTATCGCTCGTGGGTTTCCTTAAGCGGGACTACGGCACAAGAGGGCCATTCCCGCCTACATCCTGTCAAAGTAGAGCAACGCTCACTGCTCTCCAACCTGACATATCTTCAAGAATAGCGCCCGCATGTCCAATATGTCTCAGTGCCAGAAGACCAAATTCTACGAACAATACGTGTTGCCAGTCATCACATACGGAACAGAAACGTGGTCGGTTACTATGGGCCTCATTCGAAAACTCAAAGTCACGCAGCATGCGATGGAGAGAGTTATGCTTGGAGTATCTCTACGCTATCAAATCAGAAATGAGGAGATCCGTAGAGGAACCAAAGCCACCGATATAACCCAAAGAATCATGAACCTGAAATGGTAATGGGCGGGGCACATAGTCCGACGGATCGATGGACGTTGGGGTTCGAAGGTGTTGGAATGCTAACCCCGCAGCGGAAGGCACAGTGTAGGCAGAGCCCCCACAAGGTGGACCGATGACATAAGTAGGGTTACCGGTAGCCGTTGGAGCCAGGTAGCAGAAGATCGGGCACAGTGTGCGTCATTAGGTGAGACCTTTGTCCAGCATTGGACGTCCATCGGTGGAAGTGATGCTAGAAAGTGAGAGGTCGTTCCCACTTGCGACATCAAGACGTGGTTCTGAGGTCCTCAAGGCTGGTAATCTGCCACTGTGGATTGCGCCGTGTCAACAGCCGCAGTCCACAATCCACCACCAACCTATATGTCGACAACCCGGGGTAGTTTAAACGACTACCAGTCCAAATTTAGGTTTACTAGATTTGCTCTGGCGGGCATCGAACATGTGATCTTTGCTAGTGAAGCAAATAATCAGCTTTAACCACCCAACTTGTAAGATATTTTTTTTCGCTGGGAAATGCATTTGCGCACCCCTGCCACTAGGCAGGGAGTGTGGGACTCACCTGCAAGGCCAGACCCACCAATACCTACTACATACTAAAACCCAGGGACACCCTCCTCACCCTGAATGTGGAGTGTCAGAGGCTCACTTGCGCATTCACTCTGACACTCCCGGATGAATCGACTGAGGATGTTCAAGGAGGGGACAAGAGACGTTCGTAAAGACGCCTCCGGCCACCCAGCCTCCTTCTCCTTAGGGGAGCAGCATCTGCTGCAGCTTCTCGTACTCGCTCCATTGCCTCCTGCAGAGAAATGACAGCTTTGCAGAAGGAGGCAACTGCATTCCATCCTCTCTCACTGTCAATCATGGCGCCCACTACACTTGGCAGTGAGAGATCCGCTCCGATGAAGGACACCAGTGGATGTCGCTGTGGTCCCCAAGCAGGACATTCTGCCACAGAGTGGGCCGCCGTATCGACAGGCGCACTACACTGATGGCAGATAGAGGACTGTTCCTGTCGTGCTATCTGATGCAAGTACTTTCCGAAACATCCTTGTCCGGTCAGTACTTGCACCAGCCTAAAGGTAAGCGATCCGTGCCGCCTAGCTAGCCAGTGTTCGAGACGAAGACGGATCGCCTCCACTGTGACCACACCTGCACTTAGAGACTCGAGAAGCTCCTTCCAAGCTTGAATCAGGACCCTGTTGGCAAGTGCCCTGACTCTTTGGACCTCGGCAATTTCGAGACGGTCGCCTCCAGACTGCGATTCCCACGGGGGTTAACTTGTAAAGACATGCCTCCATCGAAAAAAAATGCTTTGTTGTGCGACTTTGTGTACAAATCTTATCTTTTATCAACTTATTGCGATACAATCTTAGTTTAACATCTAGTAATATGAAATGAGTCAAACCTGATTTGATTTAACGTTTCAATGTCGCACATTTTCACGCGATGTCACTCCATAATTACTTCTTGGGGTGTTCACGGCAGTTCATTATGCATTGTATTTGGTCGCGTTGTACACTTGCTTTATTGTATTGCCTCGTGATTACCGGGTTTTCTTCGTATTTTCTTTAATCTTCTGTATTTATACGGTTAATAAATAAAAAGACTCTGTTATTCAGTACTTTCCTAAAGTAAAAGTAACAATGCGTTGGTTACAATAGTTTAGATCTTACTCTTTAATCTTTACAAATATTCTTAAATGACGTAAACTAACAAAGACAAAAGGATTCTCTTATCATCGGTTGACTACTCGTAAGAGTTGAAAGAATATAGAAGTTATTGCTAATTGTCTGGCATAAAAATAGTCGGTGAACTGTTCAGGTTAGCCACGAAAAGGATGAAGTTTAAAAAAACAGACTGCAGACCTTTAACAATCAAGCACAAAGATCATGGCTACTTCTTATTCTATAAGAAGAAGAACCCTGGACTGGCATTCATTTTCGGTGATGGAAAATATAGTGAGGAAATCTGAATATCTTGGTAGTGTTTCTGGGTTATGTGTAGCTTCCAATGCGATTTGGAGCAGCATGCTGGAACTATTTCCTAAATACTTTCTCTCCTATGAGTGACAAGGCATGCTATGAAGAGTTATACAGCTGCTACTTTCCGTAGCGTTTACAAGTAGAAGAAGATACTTGCCGTCTTACTATACTATGTATTAATCTAGAATATAAACAAGCACTGCTCACACCCCAAAGTCGCTTAGTAAATGAAACAGTAACAAATACATAAATCGGTCACTGCACCTTTAGTAATAAGTGGTTGCGTGCAGTCTGGCAGTATCGTTTTTACGTCAATACCCCCTAGGGCAATTAGAATACACACAGGGGTGTAATCATGTGATATCTTCCCCATGTCCTATTAGTTTTATTGCTTCAAAAATATATAAGCCATATCTTTGCCTATATATTTTAAAAAGATTTGATTTTTTGTATGTACCGAGTAAATCTACTGAGTCGAATTAAAATGTTCTTTTACCAATAGAATGCTCTTTTACGAGCAAATATTTAACGGTATTTTTAACCTGGAATTCTGATTTAACTGCTCCCACAAAGCACTGAAACAGCATAACCGATTTGGTCGCGATTTATAGTGGCAGATAGCTGGTTCTATATAAACTGGAATTCAATGTAATTAATGCAAATATGACACATCAAAAATACTTCGCAAATAGCTCCTGTAAGAAATTTAATAGCAATTTATAATTGATATGTTATTGCCGCAAAAAAGTAGCAGGCGCTGCCTATTAAAAACTAAGAAGCGTCTCCAAAGCAACAGTTGGATCGATATTGAAAGCATTATCCAACAATAGTAGGCATACACCTGGCAATAATTGATTAACACACAAGTTTAACCTCAAAAAACGTGTACAAAAATGGTAAAATTAAATAAAGAAGATACTCAGAAGAATATATATTTCGGACATCCAATGCAGTTTTGGAGGGTAATAATGTAAACTTTAATTTTAAAAATAATGTACAATTATTTTAAGTTTTTTACACGAAATTTACCGGATTTATACTTGTCGCTGTAGTTAAAATGTCTATTTCTAAACATTTCTTTTAAAATTATTTTAAGGGGGCTTGATCCATGAAGGACTAAGTCGATCTGTAATAACCAATACCACTAAACTACTAGTTATACGTACTATATTACGTACTTTGGAGTTTCTAAAGTTAATATTACACTTTAATAAACACAATATTTAAACGTTGATACAATAATTCAGTTGTTTTTTTTCCAATAATCGCAAATTATCACTTGTTTTAACATCAACATTAAGTGATTACCACTCACCAAAGATGTAACTTCTCTCATAATCTTTTCTACACAGCATTGTATTGTACCGGGGGTATTAGAGTAGTAACTAGCCACGGCCGAAGCCTTCCATCAATCAAAAAATATAGATTCCATCAATATTTGTGTGCATGAAGAAGTGTTGGTGCCAACACTTATGTATGGTAGCGAAAGTTGGGTATGGCAGAAGTAAAATAAATGCGGTAGAGATGAGACCGTTGAGAAGTATGAGTGTATTGAAACTCAGTGACAGAGTAAGAAATGGTGTGATAAGAGAACGTTGTGATATAAAAGAGGATGTAGTGACTAAAATTGAGAAAGGTATGCTTAGATGGTTTGGGCATGTAGAGAGAATGAATGAAAGGAGACTGACAACAAGGATTTATGAGTCAAGAGTGAATGGGGAAGTTGGAGGGGAAGACCAAGGCGAACGTTTTAAATAAGGGCCAGGTCAAGAGTACTCTAAACCGACGAACTTGTATGAAAGGTTTAATGACAATGAAAGAAGCGAAGGAGATATGCAAGGATCGTGGCAAGTGGAAGGACGTGGTTTCTGCCTACCCCTATGGGAATAAGGAGTGATTACATTAAAATATTTTATTGAATTGTTTTCAGACGAGACAATACTCGGATATTGAAACTCTGGTAAACGTTAACGAGATGAAGAGAACGATGGACATCGTGGATTATGATGCAATTCATTTACAAAAGTATTCTTTACAATGTATTTTTAACACCTCTTTAACAACTAAAAGCGAAACACAAAAACGATACATTCTACTTGAAGTTTTTTTTAAATTGCTGACAGGTTAGGGCTCTAGACTATAATCTAACCAAATGGCAAGTGATGATAGTCTACGATAAAAGTGGATTAACCTTGCTACAGTATCGTAACGGAATAAATTCGTTTTGGCAACACGTCTTTTCTGGTAGGCTGGGAACTAACCATGGCCGAGACCACTCAGATATCCAGACTGAGACAAATTAGAAAATTTACTAAGGTTGCCCTTCCAGAGACCAAATCTAAGACCTCTGCTAGTGAAACCAGTTGGTCAAAGGAGGCTTAGCAAGCTCTTATGAAACCTCAAAACTGTTCATTGCTTCTGAATCTACCACCAATTCAAAAGGCGGTTCTAGAATACTTAGTGCTTACTCTTTAGATAACAATGACCTACAGATATGATACTGGATTCAAATCCAGTTCTATCATTGAAATATACTTCAGCTGTACAATATACTTCACGTGTAAGAGCTAATTCGTCTGTATTTTTTTATGTTTGTTACCTCATATCTTCCGACTGGGTGATTCGATCTTGATGATTCTTTTTTATATGAAAGGTGGTGCTTTTGGTAGTTTCCCATTTTTGGTAGTCCAGCTCTGATGATGGCATCCATGAGAAAACCTTATAAATCTTAAATTTTGCATTAAGCATGTGCACGACAAATGGAGGAATAACTCAAGATCACGCCTGCCGATTCCGATGATTCGTTTTTTATTGGCAGGGATATACTTCAAGGGTTGTTTGATGATAGTTTGGTTAGGTTTTGATTATGGGATGACAAAGTAACGGAACTCTTCAATTCTTAGGAGTTTATTAACGATACTCGGCAGAATCTTTTATAGTTTATCCGGATATTAGGGTCACCTACCGTAACGCCGGTATGGTCAAGTAATTGTCGTAGTTAAATATGAAGATCAATGGAAATCCTCAACGGCTTGCAGTAAGGGTGCGATTTTTGTCAGAATATATAACTGTCTGTAATCAAATTGCAATGATCTTTTGTTTTTTGCTGCATTGCAATATTTATAAGGTGTACTATGTGTAAAGCGGTGGTAGCCCAGTATGGGGGGGAACTTTTGCGTATTAGTGATGTGCTCGATTACCAAATAAAAGAAGAAATTTTATGAATGTGTCTAGTCAGTAACAAATAACAACCAAGGTTGCAATTCAAGATACATATTAAAAAGTTTTTAATTCAAGTAGGATTTTATAACTTTTTAAAAGCCAAATATCGTATCTTCACACATATCTATAATTTCCAATATTCTAATAATAATGATAGTAAAGAACGACTGAGAACCTAAAGCTGCCAAGATTCTCGTGGGTTGTTTTGGGAATAACTCTTTTTTCCACTGATTACAGTCAGGCTCTATAATTGTTAAAATTTCTAGGGCAATAGTTAACAGAGCCGGTGACAAAGTAAGGAAATTACTGTCTCAAGAGGAGATCAAACTATGACATCGGCGTAAACTTTTAAAGATACTTCTAAATAAAGAGGAAGTCGATTTAACAAATGAACTGGAAACAAAACTTGCCCTCGCCCAATGTGGATACTGCGATGAAAAGAAAAATAAACTAGAAGAATATGAAACAGAAATTGAACAGGAGAAAGCACGAGAATGTTTAAAGGCTCTCGAGAGGGAGAAAATGTGAGGACAAATTATTTGTTTATAACTAGCAGTTCCCTGCGGTGTCACTAAATTTAATTTCAAACGCAAAAATTTCAAAGGCCTGTTGAAGTGAGTGAGTTTAGAGTTCTACAATGATACATACATAGCATTACGCCTCTTTCCCTTCGGGATAGGCAGAGACCACGTCCTTCCACTTGCCACGATCCTTACATATATTCTTCGCCTCTTTCATTCTCAATAAACCTTTCATACAATTTCGCCGGTGTAGAGTACTCTTGTCCTGGCCCTTATTTAAAATGTCCTGGATTTGGTCCAGGAATGTTCGCTTTGGTCTTTCCCATTCACTCTTGACTCATAAAGCCTTTTTCTTAGTCTCATTTCATTCAGTCTCTCTACTTGCCCAAACCATCTAAGCATACCTTTCTCAATTTTAGTCACTAAATCTTCTTTTATACCACAAGGTTAAATCTTAACTTTCTAATGGAACCGGTTTGAAGTATATCGATTAGATAGGTCAAAGTCTATTACGAAGATATGTCCAAACTTCATAAATATAAATATCTTGTTTGCAATTGCCACGAAGTAGAAGAGAAACCTTCAAAAATGTTGTCGTCAAGATAATGAGACGAATGTTAAACGACGGCAAGAGGATAATTGTATTAGTAATGATTTAATGTTAACCCTCAATACGCCTTAGTGTACACGAGGCGCCATTCACCTTACCTGCACACCGCAGAAGGCTGTAATTATGCAAGTAAAACAGTTGGTGCGAGCCATGGGCGCCGCAATATTCCGCATTCCGTAGCCGGCTGTATTGCAACATGCGCTACATGGATGGAGAAATGTAGAGACGATGGAAAAACATTATTGCACTCAAGATATTTAGCCCATAGATTGTCTGGATTGGGTTTTCATTGCTTTTCACATCGCTTATATAATCAAAAATACAAATATTCACCAATAAGCACTCACAGTTTGTAAAATACCACAAAACAACTTAACGACTTTCGACGCGACACACATACTGTTAGTAACGGTCACTTTGTAACTGATTTATTTTTTATTTTTCTATTGTCTGTTGTTATGTCTACGCATATTTTGTTACGACAGATACAAAAGAAGCGAGATGGATAATACACATTGTGACTTAATAAAAGATATGATTATATTCCTGATTGCCCCAGATTAGGACAGAACATCGTATCATGTCAACCAGTAGTTGGCATTGGCAATTTAAGAGTTATAAATTTATATGTTAGTCTCTTTTTACTGTCGCTTTTTCTTTTCATCGACTTACAAATCAAAAGAAGTTTTCACTTGAAAAATTTGCCTAATATTTGCAGATATGAATTTATTACGACAATAGATTAACCTTATTCGTTTAATGTTAGAGCTTATGGTATGCAATGCACAAGACAAGACGAGGTACAACTGAGGGAGATGCAGAAGATGCAAATGCAAGAAAAGAAGTACATAGAACAATACCAAGCTGACGTTGATGAGATGTGGCATCACGTTCTCATAGAGGACGTCAGGGTCAAGGTTTGTCAAAAATATAGTACTTTTTAACCTGTTTTCATTCGTAATCTTTACATAGGATAAATTTAAATCTATTCCGCTGTCTGTTCGCTTAGATCTTTTAAAATGTACAACTAATTTGAATGCAGAATCCAGCAAAAGGTAGAGTGATTTAAGAGGAAAGCTCATACATATAACACATATATGTTATATTACGGAGAAGACGACATTTTCAAATATTTGTAATGTGATGTTACAAAATATGTGATTAAACTTGGAAAGTGTGTTTGTACTGAACTGTACTTGGTCCGAGTCTGCTAATACGATTGTGCCACTACACTGTGCCAATAAATCGTATTTTTTATCTGAAGATTTACATACGAATATCCAGATGGTGCCTCAAACAGGCCAGACCGGCTGTGCATGCAGGAGTGTTGCTGCCAACACTTATGTATGGTAGTGAAAGTTGGGTATGGCAGAAGAATCACAAAAGTAAAATAAATGCGGTAGAGATGAGAGCGTTGAGAAGTATGAGTGGATAAAAACTGAGTGATAGAGTAAGAAATGCTGTGATAAGAGAACGTTGTGGTATAAAAGAAGATGTAGTGACTGAAATTGTGAAAGGTATGCTTAGATGGTTTGGGCATGTAGAGAGAATGAGTGAAAGGAGACTGACAAAAAGGATTTATGAGTGAATGCGAAAGTTGGAAGGGGAAGACCAAGGCGAACGTACCTGGACCAAATCCTGGACATTTTTAATAAGGGCCAGGTCAAGAGTACTCTAAACCGACGAACTTGTATGAAAGGTTTAATGAGAATGAAAGAAGCGAAGGAGATATGCAAGGATCGAGGCAAGTGGAAGGACGTGGTCTCTGCCTACCCCGAAGGGAATGAGGCGTGATGCTATGTATGTATGTATGTAGATTTACATAATATAGTTGAAATTTAACGTGAAACTGAAAACTAGGCTGTTTGGTATCCAATTTTTGTCAATGGTAACGTTCTTAAAAATAATGAATTTAAAAAAAACATTGTCTTGTATGTACCAAAATGAATGACCACAGATAATATGAAATAAATTATAGTGTTGTATAATCTGTTGAAAATTCGTTACGTGTTTAAGCAATCCTGAAAATTAAAAAGGTCCTATTACCTTTTTAATGAAGTCCTCTGTTTCAAAAACTGATTGAAAAATTGTAAAAGTATTTCGTAATAGGGAATTCCATTAAATACTGGATTCAGGCCTCACGTGACTGGAGATTAGAAATAAGTTTGTATTTACTGAAAACCGATAAATGAGGTTCTCTTACGATTCTTTTAATGTCCCATCCCTTAATATTAAAAGGAAATTGCGCACTCACATTTTGTACGCACTACTTTAATTATATTATTATTTTGTTGAGAAATAATAATAGTTTTGTGCACCTAAATAACTAACGGTGATTAAAACTCATGAGACAGATCAAGTTAACGTATTACGGAATTGTATATCCAAAAAAGATCGATAAAAAAGTCCGCGTTGTTATTTGTTTATCTCTAAAGGAAAACTCAGAGTAACCATTTATATTTGACTGTCGTATAATTTTAATAACAGGAAGAAAGAGAACGGGCTGATGCAAAAAGGCAGCAGCAAGAGATGTATGAACGTAGACTCGCATACGACGAGCAAATAGCAAGTGCTCATAGGAAACGACAACAAATACTGCAGAGCGAACGAGAAATAGAAAATAGACGTTTAGACAGAATGAAAAAGAAGATGGAACAAGATTATTATGATGGTAAGCTAATTTGAACAATACAAACGCATCTTTTATACACTAAATTGAATGAAAACTCCTTAATAAGCAGGTTTTTCCATCATCAAATGTGGTCATTTTCTCATATCATTTCCAATGTACGATATATATACATATCATCACCCATAATTCCCAATGGGGTAGGCAGAGACCACGTCCTTTCACTTGCCACGATTCTTGCATATCTCCTTCGCTTCTTTCATTCTCATTAATCCTTTCATACGAGATCGTCGGTTTAGAGTACTCTTGACCTAGCCCTTATTTAAATGTACAAGAACGTTTGGCTTGGTATTCCCTTTCCAACTTTCCCATTCACTCTTGACTCATAAATCCTTTTTGTCAGTCTCTTTTCATTCATTCTCTCTACATGCCCAATTTTAGTCACTACGTCTTCTTTTATACCGAAACGTTCTCTTATCACACTATTTCTTACTCTGTCGCTCAGTTTCAATCCATTCATACTTCTCAACGCTCTCATCTCAATCATATATAAGTGTTGGTACCAACTCCTGCAAGCACAGCCAGTCTGGCCCTTTGAGACACCATCTGGCTATTCATAAAGGCTTGCAGAGCATTTACCATATTCCCTACATTCACTTTCCTTTCAATATCACTGTCACATGTTCCATCTTTTGTAAATTTAGATCCCAAGTATACAAATTCTTTCACCTCTTCCACTTGTTTCCCATCTGTCAAAATATTGCCATTCATCATAGATTCATCTCTTTCAAAGAGCATATTTTATTTTTGTTTACATTCACATTCATTCCATTCTTATTCAAAGCCTCATTCGTAATATTTACCATCTCCTTGAGCTCATTAGGATGTACGACTGAAGATGATATTAAAGGACTTATAATTTAAAGTTACAAGATGACCTTTGCTATTTTCAGCAATTAAAAGAAAGAAAGAACAACAAGCGACTAATAAACAAAATTTCATAGAAGGTCACAAACTAAAGCTATCGCGTATAACTAATGAAAAAAACAATGAAAGGGAAATAGATATTGCTACGATACGAGCAGCGATGGAAGAATTGCGAAGAGAAAAACAAATGCAATTTAATCAACTGGTATTAATTTTTCTTACCATTTTTTCATCGTACCGAAAGTTCGTACTTTAGACGCTGTTTTGAGTGACGAAAGTGCCACATTGCTTTCCCATTATAATTTTGTGCGCATGCCTCAATTGTTTCACTTAATTCTTCTTAAAAAAAGTAAGGTAAGTAGCAGCCCATTAACGTCCCACTGCTGGGCACAGGCCTCCTCGCTCATATGAGAGAGGGTTTTTAGAGCATAGACCCACCACGCTGCTCCACTGCGGATTGGCAGGCATAGTACACAAGTGCACTCTCTATTCCTTCACTCTCATAGTCCGATGTGACGG
>JACTOM010000792.1:417919-444159 GCA_015832385.1 Elymnias hypermnestra
TGAAAGGAGACTGACAAAAAGGATTTATGAGTCAAGAGTGAATGCGAAAGTTGGAAGGGGAAGACCGAGGCGAACGTTCCTGGACCAAATCCAGGACATTTTAAATAACGGCCAGGTCAAGAGTACTCTAAACCGACGAACTTGTATGAAAGGTTTAATGAGAATGAAAGAAGCGAAGGAGATATGCAAGGATCGTGGCAAGTGGAAGGATGTTGTCTCTGCCTACCCCGAAGGGAATGAGGCGTGATGTTATGTATGTATGTATGTATTTATATTAAATATTCTATTTTATTAAAATTGTAATCTAGGCTATAACATACTCGTAGTTTGTTTGAAGTTTGTCATAAATGAGTAAACAACTCGTTGCTTAGTTACGTAGTCGAAGCATGCGAGCTTTTTATTTAATGTCTAACTATTTGATAGTTTTAAACTTTATTACTTAAATTTTTATCGAAATTTCGATCCCGGTCTGATAAACATTGTATACAGACAACGGGACGAAAGCATAGCATTGTCACCCGCGTTTTTATCACAGACAACTATCATGCGGGCGACGAAGGCTTTCGGCCCTTGGTGAATAATATATTATATCTCAAATCTATAGTTAGTTCTCTTAAAATTCATCACAAATACGAGTATTTTAAGTATATCTCTAATCTTTTCAAATCCATCACAAACCCTTTTAAGATCTATCACAGTTCTATTTGAATCCTCTGAATATAAAAGTATTTGTTTTAATTTTAGAAAATGCTACAAAAGGAAAAACAAATATGTATTGAAAACTTAAACCGCGAGCGAGAAATGAGTGAAAAGTTAGAAAATGAAGCAGATGAAGTAACTTCTAAATGGAGAGAAGAAATGGAGAAACGTAACGATATCTATTTAAATGAAAATGAGACCAAAAAACAAATTAATAAATCCGTGAGTTAAAAATATCTTTCTTCTTAAATAGATAAAACAGCCTTTTCAAATACCAATACATTTATTAACTTTATTTGACTAAAAATTGTGCAATTTATTGAAAGCTCGCGTAAAGGGTTTAAAAGCTTATAATGAGTTTTAGAAATTCTTGTTAAATGGCGTAGGAGTTGATATTTTTTATATTACTGTTATTTAGAATACAGCTGAGGAATATCGCAAGTATGTAGCTAGAAAAAATGACGAACTAGAAATGAAGAGGCAAGAAAGGAAACTAACAATGAATGATGTAAAGAAAATAGCTTACGAAGAAATGTACAAGAAGATGGACAGCGCTAATGAAGAATTGCGAAAACAAATCGATTATGGGAAGGCTTTATCAAATCAAATAAAACATAATCAGAAAATAATGGTGAGAACAAATTCCGAATTTAAGTATTAACCCAGACTGAATGAATGACAACAATTTTCTATCTTCAAGATAACATACAGTTTGTTTTTTTTAGGATTTAGAATTAAAAGGACTCGAAAGAAAACTACATCCATTTACAAAAAAGGCGACTATGTTTAAAGACGCAATGATGGACAAGGGGCACCCATTATCGAAAAGGTAAAGTATATAAAAAGCTCCACGGCATCGCTGGCTTAATTAAGACTCATGTTCGATTCCAAAACGGATACATTTAGCTTTGAACTAGCAGCTTTTTTTTATTCGAAGCGTATAGTTGCCGTTAGCCCTACTGGCTTTGACAGCGTATCCGAGAGGGATGGCGAGCGCAGAAGCTCTGCCGAAGGGTGGGCCCATAGAAGGGCCCTGCTGCGTCGGAGGAAAACGTTGCTCTAAGGACGCCTCCTGTGAGGACAGGTGCTTGACGCCCATGGGTCCGCGACTGGGAGCCGCGGCCGGGGTACGTAAGATAGCGGGGACCTCGTCTTCGCCGGTGAAGACGCTGTGTGTGTGTGATAGTGTATAGCAACTAGCAGCAAAGACGTGCCGTCAAACAAAACAATTTTCTTTTTAGTTAGATGCTAAACACTAAGCAAGGGATAACCAGCATTTCTGTTATTTGTTACTTTACTTATAAAATAGCAAGTAACGAAAATAACTTAAAGCCAAAAATGGGTTATTAGGTTATTCACGCTAATATTATAAAGAGGAAAGATTTGTATTTTTGTATGTAACGAATAAAGTCAAAAAGTACTGGATCGATTTTAATAATTCTTTTTTGATTAGAAAGCTACATTATCACTGAGTAACATCGGCTATATTTAGTACTAGATTACTATAGATATCTTTAGAAATTCCTATTAAAACAATGCGAAGGTGTAAAAAAAATCAGCCATAAAATATCTTTCATCGCATACGCTGTGAAGAGTATTAATGATAGGACAAAAAAGTGTTCGACAATATTATAGAATATATCAATATCTACAAAAAACTTCCCGAGACTATATGTCTAACTATTGTAGTTACGTCACTATAACTACTTTTTTACATTTAACAAATTGATAGAAATGCCGATCAAAATCAGACCGTGTTATCCAAACCATTTATACATTTTTATCCAAATAAATAATTGAATATTCAAGACTGTTTCAATACCTTTTTGAATTATTGAAATCGGATATTCCATCCAAAAGATATCTTGAAATTAAAATAAAAATACATGCCGGTCGGCTCCTTACGCAGTGGACGTAAGCGACATTGAATATTTCGAGATTTATTAACACATTTTTATGCTTCACTTAATAAGTTCTTTTCAGAGCTACTTAGTTTTAGTATTAGGAATCACACTTTTTCATAATATTTGTCAATTCATGGTCGTTTTAATTATCATGATTATAACTTAAATTAAATATTTGTACCTATTTATGTCCCCTAGTTGTCTATATTTTAAAATGAACTCATTCAGTAGTATTTTTCAATCATCAGTAATCATTTAGTAGTCATTTAACTAGTATTATTATAACTTCAACTATTAAAGAAGCAGTGTGATGGTGATAGGCAGTAACGAAATCGTATTAAATATTACATGAATCAATTGAGAACAATGTCAATATATGGTGTACAACTCTAGAGGGATTGTTAATTATGTCCCTTGTTATTCAATACGTATTTTATTCGTTGCTTGATTGGGTACTAGATTATAAAGTAAATCCTATTAAGTTTTCATCTTGAGTTCTAAATAAATTGATTCTAAATACACATGTGTAGTCCATTATTATGAGAAACAAATTTTTCACATATGTATTTAGAATACTTACCTTCCTTAAGGCTTTTTTCATAACTTTAAAAGTACAAACAATTTCAATGTGTAGTCTATGGAAAAAATAACATATCAGTTACAAATAACTTGATAAAATATCCTTTATTGGATCTTAAATAACTTTAGTGTCACAGTTATTGAAAATAAGCTATAATTATTAAATACTAAATATTTTGTTCTTTATTATGTCTATTTAATGGCATAGGTAATGTTTTTAAACCATACAGCCTTGTATTTTGTTTCATGCAAATATATAAAACATGTAGAAACAAGAACACAGAATTGGGTAGAAAAAGGGTTTAATAATATATTTTAAAATTAATATAATGATTGAAAATCTACTAACTTTTGAAAATAAAGTAGTTTATTTTTATTTTATTTTATTTTCAGACAGAATCCTATGCATCCTTTTAAGAAGATTCCGCAGACCCGTTCAACAGACAATACGCTTCCATCTTTACCTATTATTCAATGACTCTCAAGTTATATTTGTGAATAATGAATTTTTCGTAATGTTATTATTTATACGTGAAAAAGCCCAACGCTTACTTTTTAAATATTTGATTGCCTGTTTGTTTTTAAGCCAAACGTCCATATTACTAAATTGATTTTGTTATGTATTTGCAATATTGCATGATTATATCGTGTTATCATCGCAAAGTTATATAAAAAGAAGATTTATATTATTGAAATAAAAGTGGCATGTTGAGCAAGCCGACAATTGAACACAAACTATTGATAACTCAGTTAAAAGTTCTATGAAAGGAAAAATATAAAACGAATACGTTTATTAAAAATTATTTACGTTCGTTAGTTCATGTAGTAGCAAAATTAGAAGATGACTATTTGCTACCTATACACAATCACAAGCAACGGCAAAAAATAACGATATATTTTAATATTATTGAGTTTTGTAATAGTCTATCAATACGCTCAATTTAATTTGAATTGTTTAAAGCTATTATATGGGAATACCTAACTTTATTGTTACAATGACCACACTAATTTGTAGAGGGCCACCCCAGTTTGTAGCTGACCACACTGGGCGAGACGTGCAGCCCCTGCCCGCGCTTCATTTTCCCGTCGATATTTCGTCTGTCATTGTCACTGCCTATTTAAATATTGCCGCCGTTATGTGTTGTTATGGATAAATAAACTTATTATGTACTTAGTGTTTTTAATTTATTAAATTATTCTGTAATAATGTAGAAAAATATCGATTATCTGATTATCGACGTCTTAAATATTAACAAAAAATATTTAGCAATCTCAATGAAAAATACATCTGGTCAACAAGCCACTTTTTTACTGTTTTGTTAGGTATTTTTATCCGTAAAATCTGAAAAATATAACATTACCTATTATACTTGCTTCCTTGAGATTCCATAAATATTGATATATTGTACGTGGTATTCTCAAATATTGATATTCTCTGTTGACAAGTCATTTATTGAACTTTTACTTTCCGCTAAAAATCTATCCGCATACGTACTGCCCCTCTGCAATCAAAACTTCCAACTTTTATACTATAATAAGCTACGCCTTACATTAAACCATTTATTGTTCTACGCGATCAATTGAAGTAAACATTCGAACCCACTTGTCATACAACAACCTTAGATATCGATTTTCAATATATCGGCATTTTACGTATCGGCATGAAATATTGACTCCTCACCGATAAATACGCATGTTTTGATTATCGATATATTTATTCAATCTTTATTAGGAATTTATCCTAACCTAACCAACCAGGAGCCTTCAACCCAGAATCCAAACCTCAGAAGTGAAATTAAAAAAAACATAATACAATTTGAATGCGGTAGGTACTTTACTTTTTAAGTTTTAAAAGTTCCTTTAAAACCAGAATGTTTGTTTTTATGTAAAGGTGTAATTTTAACCTAATGTTATTTATGTATTTAAATAACAACGGTTTACTTTTTTTATCACTATATTGAATTTAATCACACGGTACTCTTGTTTTAGTAGACGGTACTATAATCTTTTGGATCAGTGTCTAATACCTGTTGAGTATTAAATTGTCTTGTCTAAAGTAACAACTAAAAATTGTCAGTTTCAGATTACCTATTTAAAAATGGATCCGAAGGGGCTGTCACAGGTTCATTTGGAAACCTACACATATAGGCACTTGCAACGACTAGCGAAGTCTATGGACTTGCCGTCAAATTTCAAAGTAAGTTAATTAATATAATATAAACTAGCTGTAACCTGTATGTAGCCTAACTTTCTCCTTATAACATCACCAAACTGCCAGTGAAAGTCCCGTGAAAATCGGTGCGGACGTTTCAGAGATTACAGACAAAAAATGTTTTCTTTATTTATATCAATGCATTTATATTCAGTACATACTTATATGCATTCAATGTAAAGCTGTTAATTTGAAATTACAAATGCACTCAAATTGTGTATAGAGAATTCCAAATGCTTGACATATTAAATACTATTTATGTAGTCATATAATGAAAAAACATTGCCACAGTCTTAGATTGTATCATCACTCATAACATCACATCTCATTAGGTGAGATTACACTCAAACATTAATCTGTCAGCATTACATAAAAATTCTTTCTTTCATCAATCATATTCCTTAACCAATTTTTGAATGATTAAAATATTATTATTATAATCCTTAATAATTTTATCTAGTTTGTAAGGGAATTACAATTATCATTTTACTAAACATTTGTTTACTGTTTGTTAAGAAATGGCAAACTGATATTTATTCCATCTATGTAACACTTTCATACAGCGAAAAGAGTTTATTTCACACATTTGTGAAAGATATGCCTTACTAGTCATTCATTCATGATAATGTCATTAGTTTAGGGAACAGCTTGTTTCTACACAGGTTATACTATCCTGGATTTGAGTTTCAAGATGGGCCAAATCAAAATTAGTTTTGAGTTTTTGTTTAGGAAATTGACAGTATTTTGTTGAAGTTAAGAACTTGGTAGTGTTTTTACCCCCCTGCCTTAAAGAGCATGTTAAGCTGTGGGTCTATCTCTAGTTCTATCAGATAACAGGCTGATCAGGTTATATGAGTAAGGGAATAGAGAGTGTATATGTGTTTGCACTTATGCATTATAATATTACCAATGAATATTACTAATCAAGTGACACATGTGGTTTATGTCCACCAGTGGACATTAATGAAAATGTGAAATTACTGGTGGGCGGAAGGTATATACTATGGTCATGGCTAGTTACTATGTATCAGCAAACACCAAGCAAAGGGACTTGTGTTTCAGAATGATGCTACTTAGAAACCATTACAGGTAAATTGTTTTTTTTACCAGATAGCACATCACACACATAGATTGTATCATCACTTACCTTTAGGTGTGATGAAAATGATGAAAAAAAAAAAAACTTTATTGCTTATGTATTTATGAGATTTGCTACTGTGAATTCTGTTTGGATGGATCTAAAGATACATCTTTTATAAAGTATGGTATACAGTAAAGTATCTTACCATTTTCTAGAAGGTGTATTTAATAGACCTTATTCAAGCCAAAAAATTCAAATCTGAGACAGATGTAATGGTAATTATAGACAAGGCTAAGAAAGAAAGACAGCAGCGTACAAAGTCAAAGAAAAAATATAGAGTAGGAGGCATTCAAGTAAGTATCATATGGTGTAGTAACATTTCGCTGCAATGACATAATATTTGGGAAATTCTTACCATATTGGGAAAGAATTCACTTTGTTAAAATCATTAAGTCAATAGTTTTATAGGGCTCATTATGGATCATTTTGTGGGGGTAGTCTAAAACCATTCTCTCTCATTATTGCCTCTCTATTGTCTATGGTTTGGGGCACATTGGTTAGATGATTTTCACCTTTAAAGGACAACAGTGCTAACAATTTTTAAGCTTTAGAAACCTTTATATATAAATTATACAAGATGTGACTTGCTTTATAAACCTGTACCATTGCAGTAATTATCTCAACCAATAAATGTCAATTGTATTAATAGATGTATATATATTTCTTTTTGGACTCTTATGTATTGAGCTCTTAAATGTAATGCTATTCTAGAAATTTAATAAATACTTACTACAATCCTTAAAGGATAAAATTTTTTGTGGCCTCTCTGGCAGTGGTGCAAGTAATCCATTCCCTGCAAGGCAAATTTAGTAAATTCTAATTTTTAACTTGTTTGGAATTTGAAGCAACAAAAAATGCATTCTGGTGTAATGCTGTATAGAAACTATAAGTAGTAAATTACCAATATTGATTAATCATCTCTCTTTAATTTACCTGCTATCGTTTGAATGACTATGATCAGGTTTGTGGTATGAAATATGGGGTTTGGAAAGGTACTGCTCTAACTCCCCTCAATTTCTGAGCACATCTGCTGTTTTCAATCCTTTAAATGCCAACCTGTCAGCAATAAGATACTAAAATGTCATCAATCCATAGGACTTTCCATTTGCCATCTTATACAAGGTTATATTAATTTGCAGAAATATAAGGCGAAACCTAATTATTGTTCTCCCCCAATTACGGTGACACCTAAACGTGCCAATGAAGTAGACTTAAGTGTCGGTCCAGACCTGGACAAGGCTGCAGTCAAACTCAATCCGAAGAGGAGTTTACTCAATAATATGAATGAGAGTGTAAAAGACACAGTTGCTAGTGACAGAATGGTCCACAGCTACAACTTGAGAGCTGTGAGGCATAATTATACTTTGTTGAAATCAAATGACAAAGAAATGTTATCCCAACGTTGCCCTAATCCCCTGCAGGCTACCATCAGGGTCATCACAAATAGGATTCAAATCCCACAAATGAATTTTTCTGATAAATGCTACATAAGGAAAATTAAAACCAATAACTTTTTTGACCGTTCCAAATCTATATTGAAAGTTAATATTGTATCGGTAAGTATAGAATTTGTTTCTGTAGTACTTCTTTAAATATAAGTAATTGTCATTGATGGAAGTATTGTATTTCACAGGTTATTATCGTATATATTGGTCAAAACATTTCATTTAATATATAATTATAGAAATGAAACTTCTTTATGCACATGAGGGTACAATTTTTACGGATGAAACGCGTGATTAGCGTCACGAAGATGTGCAGCGTTTTTTATGCTAATTCCGTTGAAAGTAGTTTTAATATTGAGAAAAAACATCCAGAATTCCAATAAATCAAATCAAAACAACTTTATTCAAGTAGGCATATTACAGCACTTTTGAATCGTCAAATAATGTACATTCTTTTTTCTTTTCCACACTCTAATTCTAATGCACGTCTGATGATGGTACTCAAGAACGACTTAAAATCAAAAGTTAAGAGGGTTACTTCACGCCCTGATCCGAAAAGAGCCCACAACTAACTCAGTCGGGTATTTTGTTTTTTTGTTACCATCATCATTACAATATTATATTAGTTTAATATATTTGAATTAAAATTAGAGCAATTCGTTCACTCCCAGGCGTTTCTATCGTCTAGGTAATCTTGCAACTTATAATACGATTTTTCTATCAACTTTCTTTTAACAAAGACTTTGAATTTATTAATTGAAATGTCTAGAACGTCTTGTGGGTGTTTATTATAGAAACGTATACAGTTACCCTTAAATGAGTTGTTAATCTTATCCAGCCTACTAGAATTTATAACAAGTTTGTNTATGATATACATTCACTCTTTTTATTAAAAAAAAGTCAATGTTTTTGTGTACGTACAACAAGTTTTCTAATATGTATGCGCAGTGAACAGTCATTATCTTAATAAATTATTTGTATTCATTTTCTACACTTTTAATATTTTAATGACAATTAAATTTCTAACATCCTCCTTTTTCTCTCCCTCTGTCTAGGAAATTTAAAATTTGTACATTTGTATAAATATAAACAAGACTTAAAAATTTGTTTGCCAAAGAAGTTTCACTTCCGACATGTGTATTTTATACTCGCGCACTTTTAATTTTTATTTCTCAGTGGATTCAACTTTCCGAACCGGTGGTAGATTTGTTACCAACGTACAGACTACTGATGATTCAAAAGCGCTTTTTGAATAAAGATTATTTTGTATTAGTATTCTGTTCCATTAAAATTTTTCATCCCAATCAGGTACTTTTAATACTAGCTACTTTCAATCAAACACAACTCTTCAGCTTTATAATAGATTAAGGCTTGAATTTTTTACACAATTTTATACAGGCTATCGACCGTCACATACCTATTTCTGGTATTACGACAGAAAACGCATCAAATCAAAGGAGAGATGTAACGGAACAAACAAAACCGCATATATTACAGGACATTCAAAATATTCAAAATCAATTGCCTAAAATTGATGTGGCGTTTACCAAATTCAACAATTTGAACAGGAAAAATTTTACTCGACCCGTGTACGTGCAAGCATCGGTAGAATCAAGTATAAGTAAGTCTTTGTTCATATGTGCATTTAAATGAAATAAATTATCATCATCATTACAATATTATTTAAATTTAGTTCATTTAATTTTAGTAAGATCAGTTCATTCATTCGCAATCTTATTTTTCGTCTCAGTAATCAAATTATAATGTGATCTTTCTATGAATTTTGCTTTAATAATACATTTATGGTCATTTGAAGCTAACTACCTTTAAATGTTTCTATTTTATATGTGGTGCAATCACATCTTAACTGCACTAAAAAACTTGAACAAGAAAATGAATTTATCTGTCAAGTTAAAATAGTGTTATGGTATAGTAATTAAAAGTTCATCCTATTTCCCTGTTTCCAATGAACAAAGAAAAAGGAAGTTTTTAATGCTTCTTTCTACTGAAATAAGTAGCAAACTTTTCTTTGCAATACAACTATCGACAAAGGAAGTATTAAGGAATGTATAATTATTTAAGCTTTAAGAAAATATGCAGATATTATATCTGTTTACTTTTATGCAAACATTTCTATGGTACAGGAAATTTCAAGAGTATAAGTGACATACTTTTTTGGTGTGGAAACATAAATAAGCTGTAATAACTTTTATTTCAGGTCAAAATTATCCCATAGATGTATATTATAGTAATAATAACGTGTTAGAAACTCTATATAACATTAAGACTTATACAGCAAATGCAAACACACACACAATAGCAGATACTAAATGTGTCTTCTCTACAGATACTACTCCAACTGTGTAAGTTAAAGATACTTTATTCATATTTAACGTAAATATTTATTGTTAAACAATGGTGAATTGCAAGCTTACCTTGATGCAGCCCAATTTTCTTTTCGCAAGGTTTTAGAATATGAAAAACTTTACTTCAGCCACACCCTTTTTGCTTATTTAAAACTTCATTATTTCATATCAAGTCATTAATATAAAATATGAACATATTGTGAATTAAAAGTTCACCTTGAGGTACACCATTTTTCCATACTTAAAACATACCATGTATGTAAAGGATATATTTCATAATCGAACTTTGGAAATTGTATTAAAACTTTTTTGAATATACATGCACTCTTGCTTGGGTTGGTTTTTTAACTACTTGAAATATGATATTTATGTTTTTCTATAAATGTTTTCTGTGGCACAGATTGAAATACTTATTGAAATAAACCTTTTTATTCTATTTATTTATTTAAGGACCACCAGTAGTTACTACACTTAATGTCTTAAAATATAAAAAACTTACATCTATAAACTGTTGAAGTGTGCAACTTTTTAAGATAGCCACAACATGAGTTAAAATTAAATTAGTCTAAAAATATAATAAAATTATTATTATTACAGATTATATAAAAATTTAAGAAAAATTTAAAAAAAAGTTAAAATTGAAAAAATAAATAGCTATTTATGCTTATAATCAGAAACCCTCGCATCCCTCAACAATTCCGTAACTCGATTCCGGAAGTGGCTATATGAGTCTTTAAAAAGGTCTAGCTCGTCAGAAAGTTTATTGTATTGCCGTGTGATACGGGGTATGGGAGAGTGACTACCAAGATTTGTTTTAGCATGTGGTACAACAAATGTTCCCAATTTGACTCGAGCATTAGGTCTTGGTATTCTTACATTAATTTGTCTCAGTATTTGTGGGGCATCTAATGAATTACGCATTATTGTGAGTGAAATAATTAAGTCTTTCATTGTAATTCGTTAAAGTTTTATTGACATTACAAAAAGAGGAAAGGTGTCTTAGGAGTCCTTTTTGTATTCTTTTCATTCTGAAAATTATTAGGAACATTGTATTTTTAGTAATTATTTGTATTATAAAAAACATTACTGTTAAACAGTTAAAACATTCAGCTCTTTGTACACACAACCCATTAACGGTGGCATTAGTTCTGTAAATGTGTTTTCTTTTCTTTTCTATACAAAGATTGCTGCATCATTACATGAAATACTGTGTCATAATCATATTATCAAATGAAATTTAAAACGAATTTAGAAAATTTAATACTGAGTCATTTTAAAGTGTTCAATCACCCAGTGAATGCCTTTAATATTTGTAAAAAAAAGTATTTCAATCTCAGTATATTGTTTAAATATTTTCTATCTTATTTCCTTTATATTTATGAATTTGCCTTAAGTTTTCTGAGGCTATACTCGTTCGTGATCATGAGTTACATAATATTCAAACAATATAAGCCATGTATATCCATCTAAATCCTTTGCTTAAGCACTGTCCTCATTGTCCATTTATGTTTGCTTGTTGCACTGCTTATTTTTATTTCTGCACGATCGGGCTTGCAGGACCATCTACCAGTCGACCGCTGTGCCTCCTATTGATGCTTTGAATGTTAATTGTAAGTTCTTTCTAACACACTGTTTAACATTACCCTTCTCTTCAATCTCTTTTTATCTGCAATAATGTAAATATGGAAATTATAAAAAATAGAATAAGAAGATATGTATGAAATGAAGTTTCTTTTTTTGTGGTATTAAAAATATCATTGCTGTATACATGTATAATACATGCCTCTCTCAAGTAGCTTAATTATTCCAAACAGCGAATAATAGTTTAAGGACGTAATTTTGGCGATACTTGAAACTGAAGGAATTTTTGACAATATTTGTTGTTTAAAAAAATTTTTGTATTGTTACATCATAATATATAAAAATTTTGCTAATATTGAATCATTTCTGGTGACTAATGTCACACAATTTATATTTTCCATTAAATTCGTTGCATAATACATTGTTGTGTCGATCTGACACTTTCTTGTTTAGCTCCCCTTCGTCTAATCTTAAGTTGTTTCTTAATGTATCAATTCAAACTCAAGAGGCAAATTACTCCACATCTTATGGACTAAATCTAGCTATATTTCTCCAAAGAACATTTAAAAAATTCTCATTGCATTTATGAGGGATTATAAAGCCATCTTAAAATAATGTTCTGTATTGGTTTCATCACCGATGTTTGTATCTTTTCTTGGAGTAGACTTAGTTAATTATCTAAATTATTAAATAAAATTGAGATTCTGCGTAACTAAACCAATGCCTAATATTTGCACTTTTTCTCCATGAACATTGTGTCCCATAAGTCAATTAAAGGGTCCCCTAACTATGATTTAGGGAGCGTTGGTAAGATGAGGCATAAATGTCCTAATTGAATCAAATATATATTGGA
Organism: Elymnias hypermnestra; assembly: GCA_015832385.1. Taxonomy (NCBI): domain Eukaryota; kingdom Metazoa; phylum Arthropoda; class Insecta; order Lepidoptera; family Nymphalidae; genus Elymnias; species Elymnias hypermnestra. The sequence goes on from JACTOM010000792.1 coordinate 430,700, forward strand.
AGTCTTTCACGGTACATTTACATTGACAGATAAAGTTACATAATTACTAGTGCTGTACAATTTGACCGTTTAAACCTGCCATAAAGTTTAACCTGGTTAATTAGTTCAGAAGCCAACTTGTTCGCGACTTTTCCCATTTAAGTACAAAATAATATATTTGTTTTAATTTAAAGTCAATATTATTGTTAAAATCGTTCGTTTTCGTATAAGTATATTTTTGTTTAACTTACGAGTCCCTATATAGATATTTATAGATTGTATACAAGATGTTTTGTTGACAGCATGTATATATTTGTATGATTGTCATTTCTTAGAAAAAAAGTTGTTTGTGCAATTAAAGTAATCCCTGCGATTGGTAGGAAATAAAACGCCAATCATAGGATGTCCTTTTTACCAAATAAAGTATCAACCACCTTTGTTTGCTTGTCACAGTAGGGCACGTTTGCCAGTCGCAAACACCATAGATTAATAGGTCAATCTGGTAAACACGTTCCTGCTGAACATAAATCCTCGTCTGGTGACAAGTAGACGGCGAAGAGTAGGAGTGAAGTATCTGGTGGCATTTTCATTTATCCTGAACCGGCAAATCTTTGCAAGAGTGAGCTGCCGAAGGGACTCACACAACTAATTAATCCAAATTAACCGGTTAAATTTATTGAACGGAAAAAAAAAATAACTAAAATTTCCTCAATGGTGTGATAAAAATTGATAGGATTTATTTTCACTGCAAAAAAATTTTTAGAATCATTCTGGTGTTAATCATTTCAAATTATAATTTTTTTTTTCATAAAATGAGGTGCATATGACCTGGTTAATCAAATATTATATGAAATATATTTACAATAAATTAATCAGAATTATAAAAATTATAGAACTTTTTAATGATTTTTCTAACCGGTTAATCAGTTAATTTGGATTAATTAGTTGGCTTCTAAACTAATTAACCTGGTTAAACTTTATTGGAATAAACTCAGTCGTCAATACAGTTTAGTATCATCCTCTTTACAATGTTAATTCCCCATAGCTATATCATCATCTCAGTTGTTCTTCAAATCACAATATGGTGTATTTATTATTTATTTTAATAAAGTTTTTATTTGTTTAATACATTTTGCATACAGATTGGTGATTTGTGTTAAACTTTTAACTACATACTTGTCCTGGAATACAATCTTGGTCCATCTTTCAGCGCTGCAGGCGGATAATTATCATAATATGCTCCAACTCCATGAATATTTAGAACTGCAGCCAACAAATCAAAGGAATTATGATCACAATGAAGGTACAGATAATATAAGTCAATTTAATTTTTGTTATCTGTATGTTGATTAGTCTGAGTTAAGTATTGCAGTTGATTATTTTGTATCTAAATAAAATTAGTTAGTCTAAGATACATTAATATATGTTTGTTTGTCTGTTTGTTTTTTTGTGTCCAATAATAACAAGTAGAAAGCTTTTTTTTTCTGTATTCGAAGGGTTTTGATAAGATTGCGTTTCAGTGCATATCTTTGTATGTTTGTTCTGTTTAAAACTAATAAATCAAATCAAATGAAAAATATCTTTATTCAAAAGTGCTGTAATATGCCTAATATTACAGCACTTTTGAATCGTCAAATTATATATTTTTTTCCATACTCTGATTCTTATATACGTCTGATGATGGTACTCAAAATCGGCTTAAAATCTAAAGTTACGAGGGTTCCTTCGCGCCCTGATCCGAGAAGAACCCACAACAAACTCAGTCGGGTTTTTTTTTTTACCATCATCATTACAATAACAAATTAGTTTACTATATTTTAATTAAAATTAGAGCAATTTGTTCACTCCCAAGCGTTTCTATCGTCTAGGTAATCTTGCAACTTATAATACGATTTTTCTATCAACTTTCTTTTAACAAAGACTTTGAATTTATTAATTGACATCTTTAGAACGTCTTGTGGGAGTTTATTATAGAAACGTATACAGTTACCCTTAAATGAGTTGTTAATCTTATGCAGCCTACTAGAATTTATAACAAGTTTGTTTTGGTTTCGTAAGTTATATGATGTACATTCACTCTTTTTATTAAAAGAGTCAATGTTTTTATGTACGTACAACAAGTTTTCTAATATATATACGCAGTGAACTGTCATTATGTTAACTGCCTTGAATTTGTTTCTTAGCGACTCTCTTGGACCCATATTGTAAATCGCACGAACGGCCCTTTTCTGCAGCACAAATATTGCATCTATATCAGCAGCATTACCCCAAAGTAGAATACCGTATGACATAATGCTGTGAAAATAGCTGAAATATACCAGTCTGGCAGTATCAACGTCTGTCAGACGACGAATTCTTTTAAGTGCGTAAGCCGCAGAGCTGAGCCTATTCGATAGACCACTTATTTGGGGCCCCCACTGTAATCTGTTATCTAACGTAATGCCTAAGAAAACGGTATTGTCTACAAGGTCTAGTTCCTCATTATTAAGTTTAACATTTGTTTAACATTAGGCAGACTAAACTTAATACATTTTGTTTTATTTGCGTTGAGCAATAAATTATTAACTATCCTTATCCTTTTTAATTTCCTTTTATATACATTTTATATTACATAGAATCACTCTAATATATTATAGCTATGTCTTATGTATATGTCTTAGTAATTAGTGGAAACTTGACATTTTTTGTGCATTTATTTGTAATGTAGTTTTTAAGGTATATAATAATTGTTGATTTCCCAAATAGATAAATAAATAAAACTTATAATGTCTCACTGCCTGAATAGAATATGTTAATTTATGTCAGAAAGTGGCATTAAAACGGGTTGTATTAAATTAAATTATTTTTTCATTGTTCAAAAACAATATATTTGAAAAAAAAATTAACGTTAATCTATATTTAGTTGAGTGACTATATAAAAAAGTATCATTTGATGTCAATACTTAGCTAATAAAAAAAGTTTTTTTTTTTCAAATTTTTTGATCTTTGTAAGGGATTTTTTTTTCGAAATATCCTTTGGGTGCTGCTTGAGAATAAAGAAGCCTGGTTATATTTATATAAATAATTTATTACGAAGAATTACAATTAAACACTTAAGTTATGAGGATAAAATTTTGTCTGATGAAACGCGTGATAGGCATCACGAAGATGTGCAACGTTTATTATTTACAAATAACATGTGGCATTTTTAATCGCCACCCTCCATTTGATATACTATTTTTCATAAAATATAAAATAAAAATATTTAATAAATTCTTTTTTCTACATTATCAATTCAAAAACCAAATTTATTTAACAATTTCTGATTTTGACAAAAAAACACGTGACATTTTTATTAAATTCCTAACGTATCTTTCTTTTTCCCTCAATCTAAGCCTCGAAAATCTAGTTTTAAATTTGTATAAAGATAAATAAGACTTAAAAATTAGCTTGCCAAAGAAGTCGCACTTCTGACTTTGTACGCACGCACTTTTAACATTTTTATGTGCATAACCACAAAATAACAATTATGAAACACTATAACAACTGCCTCGGTGGAGCAGCGTGGTGGGTCCATGCTCTAAAAACCTGTCTCATGCGAGTGAGGAAGCCTGTGCCCAACAGTGGGACGTTAATGGGCTGCTACTTGCCATTTTTTACTTATAAGGAAACGCATACCCACTGTTTAATTCATCAATACCTTTTGGTATTACTTTCATCATCCCTCTCTCCTTATGACTCCCTTCCTCTCCAATACAACCAACATCTCATCTTATGTGTTACATAAAATGAAATAATAATAAATCATAATCTAGAAATTTTTGAATGGTTTACGTTTACATTTCAGTTTTCAATGGGTCATCATCGGACACACTTGAAGCCAACGAGCTGGACTCGCTTTATAACATCCAGGATATGGTTGATGATGCACTGGAAGTCATCAGTCAGGATGGTGTTAGTTGTTTTTCCTGTGAATTGAAAATATGCTTGTTCACACAGTGAACTTAAAAGAAACAATATTGTATGTTATGGGAACAGATAATTCTAATTGTACAAGTAACAATTTGAGCGTATTTTTGAATTGATATGTATTTCCTTAAAGTAACTGTGTTTACTTGACGCTGATGATCAAGTAATACTTGCGTCATCCGCTAATGTGCTACAGGAGATGGTAAATATTATAAATGAAGCTTTGAAAGGGAAAGGTATGAAAGTGAATGTAAACAAAACGAAAGTCATGCTTATTGAACGAGATGAATCTATGATGAATGGCAATATTTTGATAGATGGGGACAAAGTGGAAGAGGTGAAAGAATTCGTATACTTGGGATCTAAATTTACAAATGATGGAACATGTGAAAGTGATATTGAAAGGAGAGTGAATGTGGTAAATGGTGCTCTGCACGCCTTTATGAATAGCCAGATGGTGTCTCAAAGGGTTAGAATGGCTGTGCATGCAGGAGTGTTGGTGCCAACACTTATGTACGGTAGTGAAAGTATGGCAGAAGAACCACAAAAGTAAAATAAATGCGGTAGAGTTGAGAGCGTTGAGAAGGATTAAAACTGAGTGACAGAGTAAGAAATAGTGTGATAGGAGAACGTTGTGGTATCAAAGAAGACGTAGTGACTAAAATTGAGAAAGGTATGCTTAGATGGTTTGGGCACGTAGTGATAATGAATAAATGGAGACTGACAAAAAGGATTTATGAGTCAAGAGTGAATGCGAAAGTTGGAAGAGGAAGACCAAGGCGAACGTTCCTGGACCAAATCCAGGACATTTTAAATAACGGCCAGGTAAAGAGTACTCTAAACCGACGAACCTTTATGAAAGAAGCGAAGGAGATATGCAAGGATCGTGGCAAGTGGAAGGACGTGGTCTCTGCCTACCCCGAAAAGAATAAGGCGTGATGCTATGTATGTATGTAACTGTGTTTATGTGATATGATTGTCTATTTAAAGGACTACATAGAGGAGATGGGCGGAGGGTCGCAGGTTCGATGCGCGTTATGCTCCTGGGCTGGACCCAACATCGTATTACAGTATCACACGAGAAAGGTATATTTTTTAATCTTTAACAAACTGGTGCCAGCGATATTTCCCTACCTACCAATAATACTCATGCTCTGGAAAGGTGTTTAACATTATTTAAATGTAGAGGTAGTTTAGTAATTAGTCATCTGTTCACTAATAATTTGAACCGATACCGTTAGGAGACAAATTATATGTTGTTATAGTTATTTGTGTACTACTGTGCCAAAGGTAGAGATCGGTACCAAGCGATAAGACCGCCTCTTGTACTCTGCCTTTTGTGTAATAGCTATGTAGTTATTTTCTTTTATAACATTATGGTAAACAGAAAGTAATAAAATAAATATTGGATTATATATTGAAAGACTGTGACATCACCACCTTTTCTGAGCTTTTATATGTATACTAGAAGACCCAACAGACTGCGTTCTGTTAAAAAGATTTGGAATGTAGCAGATTTCAGCTTTACGAATGATTTTTGAAATGATATTACAGCAGTACTAATGATCTATAGCTCTTACATTTTGTGTCATCAATTTAGTCGTGTTGTGACTATTCAATTGATTTTGATCTTTGTGCAGCGGTAACAAAGTGCGATTTGACTCTTTGACGTTAGGAACACACTTGCATTGCTTAGACAACAGTGAGTCCTTGTAATTATGAACTTTATTGAATAGCAATAAAGGACAAATTGACTCTACATTTTAATTAGAAAACGTTTGTCTGGGGCTGTTTTGTTCGGTTTTCCCCTGTAATTATTCGAACTTTTCTTGCCGTAAAAACCATCCTTGGGCTTCAACGAACATTAAAAAAATTGACCTAGGCATTGTTGAGTTATGCGCTTAACACATTTTGCGATTCATTTTTATATTATAAGATTTACTTATAAAATGTATTGTAGAAGCATTCAGATGAAATACTGAAGCAAGAGAAATGCGAGTGGAATATCACGTACACCCTGGAGAGCCTGGTCCACTGCCGGCTGTGGCTCAACAAGCTCCTCGAACACGATGGCACCTTGTACATGCTCAGTGTCAAGTACGAGGATCCCGACTGCTTCAGGGCCTCATTATCGGTGAGTAGTTGTATATCGTTATCACTGTATGTTGACTTTATTAACCTATCCGACCCTAAGTGGCAAAAAATGACACGTCAACCGAACGGGGGTACTAAAAAGACCCCAGTTCGTTTTTATGAAAATATGAAAAGGAGTACAGTGCTTTTATGAAGTCTTAAATGAAAAAATATGAAGAGAGTGACTTTTCTAATACTCAACTTATTAATTAAAAACTCATATACGGGGGATTTCACATACCCCGCTTCGTATCGGCTGGGTTAATAAAACTTAACTTTTAATTTTTTTTTATTTTTTGAAGTGAAACTTCTTTAATCGCATGACGGTATATTTTTTACGGATGTAACGCGTTTTTTATAGCCTATAGGCTAACCAGCTTGCGGGTCACCTGATGTAAAGTGACCTTAAAAAAGGAGTTTAATTGCTTCTTAAACGTCACGAAGATGTGCAGCGTATTTTTATACTAATTATTTTTAAGATTAGGTAGTTTCAATATTTACAAATAACATTTGGCATTGCAATATTAATTTTCATTAAATATAAAATAAATATAAATTCAAAATAAATTTAATAAAAAAATTCTAATATTGACAAAAAACACGTGGCGTTTTTATTTACAATTCGTCATTTCAGATTTCAATAAATGATTTGTATTAATATTTTAATGACAATTAAAATCCTAACATATCTTCCTTGTTCCCTCCCTCTAAGTTTCAAAAATCTAAAGTTTTACATTTGTATTAATATAAACAAGACTTTAACATTATTTTGCAAAGAAGTTTCACTTCTGACATGTGTACTTTGTACGCACGCACTTTTTTTATACAATTGTGTAAAGTAAATATACACAAAAAAAAAAATGTTTTAGTCACTATCCACGGATTCGGAGCCATGTGACAAGATGATATCAATAACAATGTACAACAAGATAACTGGAGAGCCTTTCTCTTGGTGCGGCCAAATACCCCCATTGCCACCCGACTTGCCCTACGAGAACAACGCCACTTGCCTCAAAGTGTGCTTGTCCAAACTAGACTTGTTACCAAACAGCGCCAATTTGAAACTGGTGAACCGGGAGCTGGTTACTGACTCCCCCAACAAAGTGGTAGTCGGGCAAACGGATTTGAACGAAATCCACGTTATACTGTTCATTAGGATATACGATAATTGTCATATGTAATTACACGTGACAATGATTAATCTTGTATATAAATTTATATACAGGGCTATTTTTTTGTAAGTAATTTGAATTAGGGTTGCCAAAATTATTTAACATTTTTGCGTTGTAACTCGGTTTATTTTTTTGACTTTGATCTCTGATGGTTTCCTTGGATGATTGTTGTTGTATCAGGTCGTGCATTTAAGGCTTAATAAATAAAATTAGACGGCGCCAGCGCTTTGCTGACAGAGGTTCCGGGTTCGGTTCCCGGTAGGACGAATGTAGATTTGCATTTTCCAATTTGTCTGAATCTGGTCGTACTGCTAAACAAAGAGATTTCTATTCCGGTACGATGCTGTGTAGAAACCATAAGGGTTATATCATCTCTTACCAGATTAGCGCGCTTCCATCTTAGATTGTATCTTCATTTACAATCACTTGATATCACAGTGTTAAACTGTCAAAAATTATAAAGAAAAAGTATGTAATAAATAATGAAATATCAAATAGAGACTGATTCACTAATGAGTGTATATTAGAACTATCTATATTATATTTTTTTATACTTTTGGACAACCCTATTATCTACAGTTAACTTTCAAGGTATCATTAAATTATATACAGGATTAACTTTAATTGTCGTATGTAATTTATATACAGGGTTACCATTTCATTAAATATTTAATTTCCTTTTTGATTTGTATGTTTTGTTATACTTCTAGTTTAAGAGAAATTAAGATATATTTTTGTACTTTTCCTATAACTATATACGTTATTATTCATATATTTACTAAATGTGGCATTATGGCTTTTTTAAAGATATATTTCTACAAGGTTAAACACTAAGTAAGGAATTTATAAAAATTACGAAATATCATGATAATACAAAACATCACTAAGTTATTATCTTTTTGCTAAAGTTAGAATTTTTTTTAACGTTTATTTTGAGTATATCTATAATATTTTCTAAATTATTTATATAAGTATACAAAATTTGTTTCTTTTTATTTTTTCTAAAAACTTACCAGTGCCTATATTTTCTTAATATATTCTAGTATTATGATCAAAGTTCCTAACTTATGTTATATGTAGATACAATCGTACACACTAGCTTAGGTTGCAAGTTGCATATATTACTTACTTACTCAATCTTGAAGATCTCATTATTATACTTTCTATTGCTCAAATAATGGTTATTTAGTGTACATTGAATTGAAAATAGGTGGGTTTGAAACCATTATTTTGCTTTTAACAGTCAGTAAAACATCCAAGCGTTTAAAAATATGTCATGGATTATCAAAGATTAGCATTAAAGGATTATTTTTCATTATACACAGGCTTCTGGTATCGCAGTGTTTACTAAGTTTGTGGTTAATAACGATTTTATTCTTTCCGGCCCTAATTAACAAAAAATACTCGTGATTCGAACAGGGGTACCATAAGACCCCAGTTCATTTGTATGGAAATCTAAAATAATGTCGTCGGAGGATTACATACGCGGCCGTACAAATCGACGCCGAACACAGTGTCGTGCATTTGTCTCGCTCTTTCCTCATTACGGTATCCCGTTTGTTGAGGTAAGAGTAATGACGTCACTAGCAGTCTTAACACAAAACGTGCTAATAATACTAATGTAGATGTTGCGTATTGACTATTCGGACTTTTAAAGTAAAACTTAAGGCGCATGAGGGTAAAATTTTGGCGGATGAAACGCTAGATCAGAGTCACGAAGTTGTGCAGCAAAATGTGGCATTTTTATTTAAATTTGTATTAGTTTTCGACACTTTTATTTTGACAATTCAATCCCTAACATATCTTCCTTTTCCCCCTCCCTCTCAATATAAACAAGACTTAAAAATTTGTTTGGTAAAGAAATTTGACTTCTCACTTTTTTTTAAACGAGAAAGGTCTCTTTATAATGCTTTAATGATACCAAAAATATTTTTATGGAAAATAGTATATTAAATGACGAGTGACAAATTAAAATGTCTCAAGTTATATGTAAATATTAAAACTACCTAATCTTCAAATGAATTTGCATAAAAAAACGCAGCACATCTTCGTGACGCTTTGCAAAATTTGACCCTTATGCGCCTAAGAAGTTTCACTTCAAAATATAATTTAAACTAGTATATGGGGATTTCAAATCCCCCGCTTCGGACCAGCTAGGCCAATGAACATGTGTTCGTTTTATTCTTTTTATACTCTAACAAGGCAAAAACTATGTATCAGTACCAATATTTTCTATAAAATTTTAAGGCGTATTAGAATTGAAAATATTAAGGCGAAAAAGCCATTATTTGGCTTCATTTATTACTTTAAAAGTAGTTTCAAAAGACATGCAATTAACTAAGACTTTTTTGAATAGTCTCAAAAATATTACTTTTTTTATATTATATGATTAACATTTAACAAATTAAAAACGAAAAAATATAGATAATCTTCCAATGTTTGTCACCACTTTCATTAAAATGTTAATTCTTCAATCATTTTAAGAAATACTACATGATTGTTGATTATTTACATTTCTATCGTGTTAACTACTTTTAGTTTAATTGAAATAGCAGTAAATTTTTTGTTGCTAGAAATGTTGTTTTTGTTTTTTTTTTTTCNTTTTGTTGCTAGAAATGATGTTTTTGTTTTTTTTTTTCACTAAAGCATATTTTTTTTTTTATACTTTTGTTGTACTTTAAATCTTTCTTCTATATTTTTAGCAATTAACTTTTACAATGTTAATAAGTGTTTACTTTATCCAAAAATTATTCATAAATGATTCACATCTTTCAAATCAATCTTATTTTAAGTAACACGTAACACTTGCAATTATTAAGTAATCCGCGTTAAAATCAGTTACCAATGCACTTATTAACATTTTTTTTTAAAGTTACGTAATATATAAATTTTATTACCTGTATTAACAGTGTTTCTACACTAAGAACAAATCGTTGTAAACATGTTGATTTACAATAAAGTAAAAAAAAAATAATTGGTTGTTTATTTTCACTTTCAAATTTCGCCACCCTTAACTATTTAGAAATACCCAATCCCGTAAAAACTTAAAAGGTAAGAAATCAAGCAATATAAAAATTTCTATAAAACTTGGTAAATTTTGAAGCAGTTTATATCTTTAGTCGGTAAATGAAATTTTCGTTCCGTGTTACGCGATGTAATTCTGTGTGAGTATGCATATGTCTGTTGAGGCTTTCTTCTTTTATTTAATGGCTTTCGGTTGTACCAGTAGGGTACATTTTATTTCGCCAATATCACGTAGTGTGACCAGAGCACGCATCAGTTTCATAAGTAATTTTGAGGATGATTAGGCAGATTTTATCACAATAGTGAGTACATTTCTTAATAGCTGAAGTACCATCTACAAAAAAGCGACTTAAGTGTAAACAAATTATAGTAAAAAATAATTAAATTATAAAATATATTGTTAGTTTGATTTTATTAATTTTAATAAACTTACATATCAGTTCACAGTACTGGGGGAATACAAACATTAAACAACACTCGACATTTAAGAGGCGGGGAATTTTTAGGGGTAGGAAATATTGTACACTGTCACAATTTACTAAGAAACATTATGACTAAATACTAATGTATCTGTGAATGTTGTGATAGGATTAACAATAGGTTATATGATGCGTATAAAATAAAATGTAAAATTTCTCTGCCTCCACGTCTACACATTTTTTTTTTGTTGTGAACGTACGTATTATAAATAATGTGTATATCTGTCTATACTAATATGTATACACTTTTGACTATCAGAAGTATGTTAGTGCGTTAAAATAACTTTGAGTTCGAGATTTCAATCTCATACAGTAAATTATTATATGATAAATCGGAGACAAACTTTGAACACGAAAATTTAAGTGCACTATTATACAAAAGCAGTTTTATACATATGTTTAGATAAAAAAAAAAACAAATATATTTTTTTAATCTGTGGTATTGATGTTTAAAATAATTTTAATATTAAAACGTACGTACTCTGTGGTTTCATTTCATTTGAAAATTTACCGAGTATTACTAATATCACTAATTAGTCTGTGATTATTTCATGTGAAATATTTTGCATTGCATATCATTTTAATCTTTCCTGATTTCTTTTGACATGTTTATTAATTTTTTTTTTTTATTATTTTACGAAGTATACCAAAAGACGATATTGATACATGTGATTTTAAAAAGTATATCTAAATTAAAAGTAATGTAATCTGTGGTTTTACATCACAGTACATCATTTCTAATGTCTCTATTTAATCTGTGATTATTATTAATCATTTGAAATATTTTGCGTTGGTTATATTACTTTGATTTTTGGTTATTTCTATTGATTTTTAATTTTTATTGATACAATGTCGGAAGCGCCATCACAGCCGCGGCAAAAGATACCGAAGGACGGTCCTGGGCCAAGAGGAGCGCCAGACTGCTATTATGTATGCCTTTAATTTATGTCATAGTGTTACTACCGTCTTTAAGCTTTAGTTGAGTAGTATGTTGTTGTTGAGTTGTGTTTTTATGTAAAACCTTTAAAAGTGCAATTTAGCGACGAAATCCAAACTAATACATACGAAAGTGTGTTTGTAAAGCTTTTACGCCTGAATCGCTGAATCAATTATAGGCTAGTTTTACTTGGGAAAAATATATAAGAGATGAATTTATGACAAGAGTAACTTTATATGAAACTTCATTGCGCCCAGCCAGACTTAATAAGTTAGATTCCTAGTAAGGCAAATTAAGTCTGAGTCTGGACTAGGGGGATGCTTCGGTTTTTGCTATTTAACATCATACCAGTAAAAACGTGTCGCCGAGCAACGAATATGCATTCCGTTTAGAAACTATAAAAGCAAAATTACGTCTTATCAGGTTATTGCGCCTTAATCTCAATCTGTCTCCTAACTTATCATCAGGTGAGATTATAGTCAAGCGTTAACTTGGCAGGAATAAAAAAATAGCAGTTGATAGATACTTCACTTTCTTTAGACAAGATATAATTCTAAGAACGCTAAAGCTACGTAGTAGAACGCTCTAAACATGTATGGGAATGACAAATTGCAGTGCTTTAGTCATTCAATGTAGCGTTATCGTACTTAATATAACTAGAATTAAGGTGTCAGCTCGGCTAGGATCTTTGTGAATACTCATTTTAAGCTTAAAAACTTTGCAGCAATGTGTACATTGTTATATTTATGATGAAATTGTCAATACGGACACGGGTTCCAAAAGATCGGTGAATATTTACTTTCAATATTATAAACAAAGACTTACATGCTTTTTTTCGGAGTATATTTAGCTGTTAGCACTACTGGCTTTTATAGCGTAACAACTGGGCGAGGGGTCGATCTCGTAAGGAGTCTCGTCACTTATTAATTCGAGGGCTAGCTCTACTGAAAACTCTGCTCTAATGGCGTTTCCTGCGAGACCGCACCTGTTTGGAACAGTGTTGATTTTAAACTCATAATCAGACATGTGTAGAGATTAACATGTATGTTCGAGTAAAGCTGCTGTACTCGGAAAAAATTTAAAAAGTACGTATATTTTAGTGTTGCATAGCGTTTCGTTATTGCGCGACTATTACGTATTCTTTAATTTGGTTAACCTTCCGTAATAAGACATCGTTTGTAGACATCACGTGTCCTTAACTCCACCTTCCGGTACGTGAAGTTTGTTCGCAAACTGCGCGCTGAAGAGGAAGACCAGAGAAAGGGTGCCGAGAACAAACTCAAAGAGCTGAAGGACAAACAAAACAGTGACTTTTTTATACGATGCGATCGAAGGTCTATTACATTTTGTTTCTCTTTGCGAACATTTTATTGAAGTAAAGCTTCTTGAGGCACGTTTATTTATGGTGTAAGCTGGTGAATTCGTGATGAAGATGAGAGCATTACGAAAACTGTGATCAAACGAGGCGAACATAACAAATATAGTCATTTGTAGAAATAATGCGCTTTCGTAGATTTAGAAAAGGCCTATGATCGAGTGGTGAGGAATGAGCTGTGGTCAACGTTATCTACGTATGGGGTGAGCGGTTGTCTGATCCAAGCATTGAAGTCTCTCTATGAGGGTTCTAGTGCCTGTGTCAGAATAAACGGAGCGTACACGGAGTGGTTTCCTGTCGAAAGAGGTGTTCGACAGGGATGTGTTGCGTCACCATGGCTGTTCAACCTTTTCATGGATAAATGTTTGACAGATTTAAAAGAATGTATGTATGGGTTAAGAATGAATGAATTA
>JACTOM010000792.1:445677-483480 GCA_015832385.1 Elymnias hypermnestra
GACAATCTACCATACCAGGTAGGGACAAACACTTACACAAGCGATACACAGCGACTCCGCCGGCGGAGTCGAGGTCCCCGACTTCTGACGTCACCCGGACGTGGACTTCACCCACGTTCCCGGGGGCGCTTCTGATTGTTCCTTTTCAGGTGATGATTCTGCGATAACGTCGCTCCAAGTCGAGGCTCGGTCTCGCAGAAGACGCCCTTGGAGCGGCGTTTCTCCGGAGAGCGAGCCCTTTTCAGGGCTCCAACTCGAAATGTGACGGCCTCCATAAGAGCCCGTCCTCCTTCCGGTTACGCTGTAAAAGCCCTTAGGGCTAACAGCTAAACACAGTCCGAACAAAAAAAAAAATAACCACAGAGACATTTCTTGGTATAAGAACATCATGTTTTTTTGTTAAAATTTTTCAACGTAAGGTAGTATCTTTCGTAAGATGGGAAGTGAAAGGAGTTCTAGCAATGCTCAAAATGTCAAATTAATTCTTATGTGATTAATTAATTAATAGTTTTTAACCCATAAAAGCTACCCACGTGGCCCACTTAGTTTCTCTTTATAAAATTGAAACAGACAGTTTTTTTTTTTCAATCTACCATTGTGCTTCTGGGTTGTGGATAATATGGTGAGGAAACCTGGATATTCCGGTGACAATCTCCTGCTTAGAATATAAAGTGTTAGTAACCTATTTGCCCTTGCCTTATCAAAAATATTTGGAGTCGGTCATCCTAGTTTTTAGACACCAAGTGCTTCTGCCTTGAATTTCTAAAGATAAACTAGCCAGGTCTAAATCTTTCCATGTGTGTGTTTTCTTTTTCATCTCTTGTCCGGTAGACTCACGGCCAATTTAACATCGTGCTCGTCTGTACACCTCGTCACATGACTATATCGTCGCAATCCATTCAATAACTTACAGAACGACCATAAAGTCCTCTAACAAGAACCCTCATAACCCATAACAACATTTTCAAGTAAACCACTTTGTTTTAGTAATTCATAAGTAATGTCTGACTTACACATACTATCGATTCTTAATGGATTCGAAATACAATATAACGTGTGTTTGTAACAAAGCATTTATGTACCCAGTGTAGAAAATTTTATAGCATCGGGCGGGTAGTTTAAGTCGTCGTCGTCCACTGCTGGACATCTAGCACCATCGGGCCGGAACGTCCATCGGTTGTGCTTATTATATCTCCAGCCCATTGCCACTTCAGCTTCGGAATTTCGGAAAGTGGTAATTTTAGTTCTCCTACAAATCTCCTCATTACGGATTGAAACACGTAAGGAAATCCAGAACATAGCCCTCTTAATTGCCTTCTAAATGGCTTTGAGTGTTATCCCAATTAGGTTGATCGCACTGTACATGCGTGAGGAGGAAGAGAACATCCGTAAGTTCGTGGAGCAGGCACAGGCTGGCGCAGCAGCTCTGTGGAAGGACAAGATAGACCGCCTGCAGTATCTGCTGGCCAAGAGGAAGAAGGAGCACGAAGACAAATACAAGGACACCCCCCTGTCAGTGCTTTTTATTGCGTTATTATTGCTTTTGGTAGGTGAAATCTGATGATATACTGCAGCAACGATATAACTGCCTATTGGTCTAGTGGTTAGCATGTTCCACTACAGACATGAGGTCCAGGGTTCGAGCCCCGGGTCGGGCCGATTCAAAAATCGATATTGAGTTTTCTATTAAGATTTTTTCAATATTTGCACGAAGTTGGGAAATTGGCGGTGTGATGTACCCCCGTGTCTCAGAGAGCACGTTAAGCCGTCGGTCCTGCGCCTGATCTCTCTCCGGTCGTGTCGGATTTCCGTCACATCGGTCTATGAGAGTGAAGGAATAGAGAGTGCACATGTGTACTATGCCTGCCAATCCGCAGTGGAGCAGTGTGCTGGGTCTATGCTCTGAAAACCCTCGCTCCTCGGAGTAAGGAGGCCTGTGCCCAGCAGTTGGACGTTAATGGGCTGCTACATACTTATACGTCCACAGCGCACATTTGCGAGATTTCAATTATATTTGTATAGATCAAAATGCGTCCACGTCCTTCCTTGTATATACAAACTGCGAGCAAAGGAAGCCGAGGAGATCCAGCTGTACCAAATCAAAGAGAAGGAAGCTAGGAAGATGGCGGAGAAAGAGTTCGACAAGATGTGGCACGAAGTAGCTATGAAAGAATCTGATACCTTGGTACCGTTATACAATTTACTTAACATAAGTCTCATTCGAATCTCATTATTAGTTTATTCCATCTTAGACTATAGCTTACTAACATCTCTTATGATGAGCTGTCTATTATAAAAGATATGGGAAAACTTGTGAAACTACTTTCTGGTGCTCCTATTAGTGAGGAAACCTGTGCCCAGCAGTCAGTTTATGAGCTGCTGTTTAAAATACTCTACAGGCAGCTCGTATGGAGCAAGATGTGATAGAGAGACTCCGAAGAGATCAAGATTGCAAGCAGTACACCGACTATCAACTGGAACAGAGACGCATACAGCGGGAGAAAGAGAAGGAGATGTTGAAAGAAGAGGCAAGAAGATTCAAAGCAATGTGGGACGAAGATATCAGGAAGGAAGAGGAAGGTCTGTATATATGCAATAAACTATAGGTTTCAATAATTTAAAATTTGGCAACGTTACACTTGTCGCAATGTAGACGCTCACTAAGAACGGGTTTTCCAATATAATCACGGGATCGCGATATAAAAAGGAAAAACAATTGCTATGATAACCATGGCCATTATAATCGTTCAAGTGATAAGCGTTGCCACAAAACCGTTGTCATTATAACAGTTCAATTGATAGCCGTTGTCAAAAAAACCGTTGCTATAATAACCATTGTTATTTTTTTTTATAATGATAATAATAATAATTTATTGAATATCACAGCACCAAGATACAATGATTTTACATATTTAATTCTAGAATATACAATGTGTCCGAAAATATGTGATCCCTGTAGCCGAACTAGTTAAAACTGTATTTCGGCTTACAGCGCCAATCTCCAAAATTCGTGATTAAAAATGTATTTATCCTAAAAAATTTATCATTAAGAAAAGTAATAAAAATAAATATATTATGTTATATTAATCGTATTTATGCTGAGCAGTTTGAATGAGAGACCTCTCTTTGTGTTGTATGTAATGTGCATGTGTGTACAAGAGAGGTTGTGAGTAATGTATGTATGTATATATATATAATATGTATATTATAGAATTGATGAAGAAAGAGGCAATGTTACCCAAAGTACAGTTTGTTAATTTAGCACTTCGTCATAAGTGAGGTTTAGGAGATAATTGAAAACTATTTTTTTACATTTATATTTGCAAAGCGTATAGATAGTAAAAATTTTGTTAATTTTGTTATAAAGATAGTGTGCGTTAAATTTATAAAACCTTTTGATAAATGTTGTGTTGAAGTTATACGGAGGTTTACATACTGTATAACTACGACGTCTTCCAAGTAGGGTTTCATCGAAAGCTACGTTATTATGCTGCTTCAAGACAACATAAAGTATGAAGACCTGTCTCACGGTCAGTACACCGCAGTATTGTAAAGAGAGTGCGTCGGATATAATATAGGCCTATGGGTGCTTACCTTTAGGATTGTCCGTTCCGCAATTTCGATAGGTTTCAAGGTAGGTTTTGGAGCACCTCCCCATACTGTGATACAATATGTAATAAGTGATTTACACAATGCAAAGTACACCTGTTTTATTACTTTCGGCTCCGCAATATGCCGAAGGTGTTTGAAAACAAAGGTTAATTTTTGAACTCTACTTGTAAGTGTCTGTACATGTTGTTTGAAATTTAAATTGCAGTCTAAGGTGACGCCCAAATATTTAATTGTGTGTACACGTAGAATTTCGTGACAACTGCAAAGTTTGGTATTATTCGTGCATTCTTGTGTAATTAATTTGAAATTTTTACTAAAACTAAATTTTTGACGAATAGAATAAGCAATGTACTTTGTCTTGTCAGTATTGATGGTGAGAATGTTAACTTGAAGCCATGTTTTAACTGTATTAAAACTATCTTGGGCCAATTTGAAAACTTCGTCCCATGTACCAGCTGCAAAAGAAAGGACCGTATCATCTGCATAAGCGATTATTTTTGCGCCATGAATATTTATGTTAGTGAGATCGTTAATATATACTAGGAAAAGCGTTGGTCCTAGTATGCTTCCTTGGGGAATTCCAAATTCATTTAAGCAATCTTCACTGATAAAATTAACAATTCGTACTCTTTGGTATCGTTGTGTAAGGTAGTCACGAAATAGATCGAGTTGGATTCCTCTTACACCGATTTGACAAAGTTTATTAATAAGTAAGTCGATTGAAATTGTATCGAAGGCCTTGGCTAAGTCAATAAAGATAGATAAACGTTTTCTTCCCTTGTCTAGATTTGAACTTATAAAATTTGTTAATAAATTTACAGCATCTTCTGTTGCCCTGCCAGTTCGAAAACCGTATTGGTTAACTGACAGGATTTTACAATGTTAGACATAGCTGGTAGAATCGCAATAGGTCTATAATTACTGAGAATTGATCTGTCACCGCTTTTGAAAATTGGTCGAATTTCCGATATTTTTAATGTTGCCGGGAAAACACCTAGACGTAAACAATAAATAAAGATAAAAGTTAGTGGTTGTTATTATAACCGTTCAATTGATAACCGTTGCCAAAAAACCCGTTGCTATAATAACCATTGTCATTATAACCGGTCAAGTGATAACCGTTGCTATGATAACTATCGACATAATAACCATTGACACGATAACCGTTGTCTTAGTAACTGTGGCTGCGGTAACTGTTACTAAGGGTTGTTCAAATACCAAAATATAAGAGTTCAGAACGAAGACCTATCAACTCGCACTAAGAACGTTGTTTCCCCATTTCCCCACGGGATCGTGAAATACGCGGGGAACACCGCGGATTACAGCTGATCGTGTTTATTTTAATTGTATTTCAGAAAATACTGTCAACTATATTAAAAGATATTTTTCGTTTTTGTTATTGGAAACAACGGCATTCTTTGTTCCTTTATACAATAACAGTATAAAAAAATGGCCGATGAATATATAAATTTAATTAATAATAATAAAACCCATTCCTCTACATATATACAATCAGGAAATTGATATAATATACCTCGAAATATATGATTTTAGTAGTTTTGGAAGTTATATAGGATTTTAAGTAAGTAGCAGCCCTTTTAACATCCCACTTATGGGCACAGGCCTCCTAACTCCGAGTAGCGGGGGTTTTTAGAGCATAGACCCACCACGCTACTCCACTGCGGATTGGCAGGCATAGTACACAAGTGCACTCTCTATTCCTTCACTCTCATAGTCCGACACTTGCGGAGAGAGATCAGGCGCAGGACCGACGGCCTAACGTGCTCTCCGAGGCACGGGGGTGGATCACACCGCCAACTTCCCAACTTCGGGCAAATATTGAGAAAATCTTAATAGAAAACTCAATATTGATTTTTGAATTGACCCGACCTGGGACCCAGGACCTCATGTCTGTAGTCGAACATGCTAGCCAGTAGACCAATGAGGTTTTTGAGTATTTTAAAATAATAGTTAATATCCAAAACTAAAATATTTTTTACTTGAAGTAAGCTCAATAAACTTACTTGTCGATGAATTTACCACCGGTTCGGAATGTCGTATCTATTGAGAAGAATCCGACAAGAAACTTAATAGTTATTCTTTTCTATTAATATAGAAATATAATGGCATCATTAACATTCAATATAAGACACACAATTGTAGTCACGACCAATCTCGTTGCCCTCGTTGTTGAAGACTCATCCCACGTTCGATTCCTGACAGAGCAAATTTGTATTCTCTAATTTATCCAGGTCTACACCATCAGTTATTGGACACATTTTAGAATCTGTTATCAGTTAAATTACTCCTTAGTAGTAAGGTGAGATCACAGTCAACTGTTGTCCATAAAACAGGAATATATAAACGCCAATATATACATGTGTATTTATATTTTGTTGCGTAAAGCTGAACGCCAAAGAGCGGAGAAACGCAAAGAAACCGCTGTAGAGCGAAAGAAGATGATAGAAGAGAGACAGGAAGTGGTCGCTAAGCAGCAAAGAGAAGCAAAGCTGATAGCTGATACCTGGGATTCCCTGGCAGGGCAAGGTTTGGCTGATGATTTGGCCAAAATAGAGCTCAGGAAGCGAAAAGAAGTAATAGCTTTTTTCTCTATTGCATCTCAACGTGATATCCTGTATCATTTCTGCCTGTCTGTTAGCGATTATATTGTGTAATAATAAACGTGCCCCATATTTTCAAGCGCGTTACCCCCACTGACAGGAGTCGTCTGATGTCGAACGTAGTCAGGCAGAAGTTATCAATGTCGTATATGAAACTACGTAATAAGATTCTTTAAAGTACATCAAGTAGTATAGAAATTATATAAATGTAATCCACATATGCGACTAATCAATTCATTTTGTAGAGAGAACTAGATCTCTGCAACAAGAAAATGATAGAACTAAAGCAAGAGTACGAAGGTCTAGAGAAGGTTATAGAAGGTCCTCTCGCAGAAGAAGCCAGGAGGAGACAGGAAATGATAGACAACAAACGATGCGAATACCTTACCTGGGCACAGAAAACTAATCGGGTGAGTGAGATTATGTAATTCCAAATATATTTTCAGGATATACGTGACTGGGAGACGTTTTATATCATTTTCATTGATTGGGTGAGTTCAGTGTTCTAAAACAATCTCCTTCTCTTTACAATGAAACCTATAAGATAATGACGAACCCCTTTCTGTTCATTTTTTTTTAAATTTAATTTATCTTTGTATTACATTTCAATCTGTCAGGGTTACCAATTGTAATTGTACCGTTCTTGTACTTTGAAATAATGTAGTTCTTTGTCGAAAGACAATAAACGAACGAATTTTTAAAAAATCTTGCTAACATTTCTTGCCGCACAATAGTTACGACTGGAGCGCGTATTGTTTCCTGATTGGGCGACTGACTAGTGTGCGAGCGAGACAGAACTATCATTCATCGCATACCTATCACGTACCAGTGTGCAAGAGAAGCAACGTTTACGTTTGTTATGGATATACTGGTGTGTCATTTATTGAAGTGAAACTTCTTTAGGGTAAAATTGAGAGATGAATCACGTGATTGGCGTCACGTAGATGTGCAAGGTTAGATGGTTTTAATAAGTCATTTAAAAATTTAATATAGTATTTGTCATTTAAAAAAAACACGTGGCATCTATACTTACAATTCATCATTTGAGATTTCAATAAATTATTTGTATAAATTTTAGACACAATTAATATTTTGACAATTAAATTCCTGACATATCTTCCTCTCAATATTAACAAGACTTAAAAATTAAATTGCCAAAGAAGTTTCACTTCTGATGTGTACTTTGTACGCACGCACTTTTTACGTATTTATTTGTTCGCTTCATACGCCAAAGCTGACTTCCAGAGGTGTGAAAGGCTGACTTTGGACATTCACATGTACTTTCATTCATAAAATGCTTAAACAAGCATTGATGTTTTTCTCATCAAGTCCTTAAACATAAAATTACATGTATTTGTCGGAGAATAAGAGAGAGACGGAGAGCATAAAGCACAAGGGCGCAGGGTTCTCCGCCGACATCGTCATTAATGGGATCCATAATTTAATTGTTTATACTGTGGGCGTTCGTGGGTAATGTTAGTGCAATCAAACACTTTATTAATTAACTCGGACTACAATTTTCAATCACTCAATGTTCCCGATATCAACTTAAGCAAACTCATTAACAACGTTAGCTAGGAACGCGACAGCTCCAACAGTCGATCGCTCCGGTCGAGCGCTACTCGAGAATTCCTAGACGCGCTGGACCGCCACTTATTGACTCTGCCCCACTCCGACAGAGAGATGGAGCCAGCGCTCCACAGACTATTGCACTCCGACATATTTATCTTTGTACGAACTTTCACGCCCTATTTCAACCCGTTCAAGACTTTGTTTCGCAACAATAGGTAGCCTGTATCCTTTCCTAAATTCTAATCTATTTCTGTACCTATTTTAATAAAAATCGGTTCAGCGATTCAGACGTTAAATGAATCAAATTAACAAATTCACTTTCTCAATTATATTGGCTAGGATTACTCATTGCTTACATTATAGTGATTTACTACAAAATCGGACTGCGTCATTGGTCTAGTGTTTAGCATGTTCGACTACAGACATGAGGTCCTGGGTTCGAGTCCCGGGTCGGGCCAGTTTGAAATCGATATTGAGTTTTCTATTAAGATTTTATCAATATTTGCCCGAAGTTGGGAAGTTGGCGGTGTGATCCACCCCCATGCCTCGGAGAGCACGTTAAGCCGTCGGTCCTGCGCCTGATAGCTCTTCGGTCGTGTCGGATTGCCGTCACGTCGGAATATGAGAGTGAAGGAATAGAGAGTACACTTGTGTACTATGCCTACCAATACGCAGTGGAGCAGCGTGGTGGGTCTATGCTCTAAAAACCCTCTCTCATATGAGCGAAGAGGCCTGTGCCCAGCAGTGGGACGTTAGTAGGCTGCTACTTACTACAAAATCTTACGGAAGCAGTAAGCGATTGAATGAGAGGATAATTTGTGATCTATTTTGTTGATCGATTTCATTTAACCTTACCGACGTCGCCTTTGTTGGATTGTTTGTTGTCTTCCGCCATTATTTCCGTGCTCGTCATGAATTATTTAAATGCAGTGCAATAACAATTATAAGCACGTAATCTTTGATTAAGGAAAATGGTAATTTTTAATACCATTAGGATACCAGATAAAATTTTTATGCTGTTTTGACTCTCCTTTCTCATTCCAACCTCTATGTAAATGTTTTCGCACTCATTGTAGGAAATTCAGCAAAACGATGTTTACGGCCGATAATTATACGTGACAACGTCATAAGAAAACATTGATCCAAAGCGTCCCTAGCCGAATGCTTAGGCCGATCGCGTCTCTCTATCGCTTGTCCCGTGCTTTCGCTCCCATGCTCCGTTGAAGGAGAACGTGACGATGAGTCATGGTTTTTCGTGCATTTCGGGACGCAGAAAAGAAGTTAAATTAAAGTGCGTCTAGAAACCACGTGAGGTCAATGACCACTTTTGGTTATATTTATTTAAACCAAGTAAATATATCCCTTCTATGAAATATTGTATGTCCAGGAAGTGCGACAAGCGATGATAGACCAAATCAAAGATCGTGAACACGCCAAGCAAGTGCTGAAACAGAAGATGGAGGAGCAGGACGAGTATCAGCGGCAGGTGTTCGAGCAGCTGCAGCAGCTGGTGGACCACAAGGAGCTCACGGACGCGCAGACCAGGAAGAAGCACCAGAAGGAGCTGCTGGAGCAGATTGAATACAATAAGATGCTGAAGGTATCCTACCTATACTTTTATGTATCAATCAATTTTAAATTCAAATTGAAGTTTAATTTATTCGTATAAACAATGTCTCGCCAAAAAAGAAATGCAAATATTATACAGAGGTCTAATGTATGTGATATTAAAAATTTTACTATCATACATTTTACATGAATAAAATACTAAGTAATTAAATAAATTTGATCCTGAATAACATCTTTGTAGTAATGACAAGTCTTAATAGATATATGATTTAAAAAGAAATGTCGCCCTACTTGATAAATGGGGTGATGTAATCATCGAAATAACAGAAACGTCAAAATGTCTAAAATGCAAATTGACAGGTAATTTTTAATCTGTGCATGGGGCTTTAATTCAGAGTTCAGAACCGTTAAATAAAAAAGTTTTAAAAAATAACAGCAATAAAAAGCAGTAATAATGACAGGTGCGAGTGTTTTAAAAATGTACTTTAAACCGAATGCGGTAAGGTTTGAATTGCATTGTATTATATTTGTATATTATTTTGATTATTGTCTTTTTTCTGTATTCGACTGGCGGGTACAGCAAATCCAAACAAACATTCAATAGGTTTTTATTTCAATTTTTATAGCTAACTACCGATACATTAAGTACCATTTAAATTTCTACAATTTCACATAATTTATTAAAGAAAATCAATTGTACGTCAAACCGTAGTGTTTACAAGGTATAGAGGCGTCAGTCACTAACAAATCTGTTTGTCGCTTAGGCAAGCATGGGTTCAAGGGTTTGACTCCCAGTAATTTAAGAAATTGTATTTTCAAAATTTTTGTTAGGTGTCTTAGATGTTATATTGTTTTATATAAATAGGATCGCGCCCGTCAAGAGGAGCTAGACGAGATAAAGAAATGCCAAATCGCCACGGAAGAGTATCAGCAGGAGATCAACAGGATGCTATGCAGGTCCTTACTCATTTCACATATACATATATATACGATGCTTTTATTTGTCTGACTCGACGTTGTCTTTGTGGTAGCCTGTTTTATGCACTGAGCCAATACAAGGTCCCACTTTAAATGAAGCGAGGCGTTTTGTAGAACGTCTAGTTTAGTTTCATTTTAGCCATTTTGCAAATATTTGTAGATAAAAAAAGAATCTATGTTTACTTTATTTAGGATACATTTTAAATATCATTGTTATTGTAATAAAATGTACTTCATATTCATATTATTCAGGTTCATATTATTTGAAATTCTATCTCTACTCAATATGACTCTTTTTCGAATGGTGGTGTTACGGCATGTGCCTCATTTCTTATCAAGGGACGCAATTCAGAAATGAACTCCATACGACTTTAACCCTTTCGCTGTAGGTTATTTAAAAAAAAAAAAACTTTNGAAATTAAAAAAAAAAAACAAATTAACTTTTAACGGTCAAAAATTATGTTTCGTTTCCAAAAAAGGAAAATAAGTGTCAGTTGTATAATAATCCAAATAAAGGTTGTCACTTCTACAATATTCCCAAGTCTGTGTCCACGATGAATCATATCGCCTGGATGACCTCGAGACCTGTAAGAGCTAGTCAAAAGGAATACTTAATTACCTCAAATGTATTTTTTATGCTCTTGACCTTCAACAAACATTATGCACAGTGTTCAAATGTTTCCTGTTGCTTATAAATTAATCATCTAAGATGTAACATCTTTAATGTTTAATATATGTATGTAAAGTGCCAAGATGTCCCCACAAGAAGCATTACTAAGTTTATCATGATAAAACTGACTAGTAACTCGACCTGCTTGATTGTTCTTGCGAATTCATCATTGTGCTTTTCCGTTGTGGAAAATATGATGAACATGAACCTACATTTAATCAGCCTCGCGGTCGAATGCTAGCCTTGCTAGCAAAGGTCCCGGGTTTGATCCCTGGTTAGTTGAATTTAGGAAACTGCTTACTCTAATTTGTCTGAGTGTCCAGACTCAGACAAATTAGGGAATGGTACGAGGCTTCGGCCGTGTCTCGTTACCACCTTACCAGTAAAGACGTACCGCTAAGCATCGACATTTGAATTCCGGAACGATGCTGTGCTGTATGCACAAACCATTAGAGGTATGTTGCCTCCTGCTGCCTTCTGGAGTATATGTGGGGCAGTGTGGTGGGTCTTTAGTATAAAAACGCTATTAGTGAGGCCTGTACCTAGCAGTGGAACAGTAATACAATTTAACATTTGACGGCGATCGACTTCACAAGTCTGTACCGCTTTCGGTG
This sequence comes from Elymnias hypermnestra, assembly GCA_015832385.1. NCBI lineage: Eukaryota > Metazoa > Arthropoda > Insecta > Lepidoptera > Nymphalidae > Elymnias > Elymnias hypermnestra. The sequence continues at coordinate 457,314 of JACTOM010000792.1, forward strand.
TACGTTGATATTCAATGTGCCTCTTACCATTATCGCTTCCAGTTTTCATCTCATTGATCACAGAGACATCATTGAAGTCAATCTCGTATTTCGCGGAACTATCAGAACTAAGCCAGGTCCATTTTCGGAGCGGCTGTTTCTTGAAAAACTAATTTATCATATAGAGTCCCTCCTTTTCCATGAAATCAGCGAGTATCTGTCCCCTCTGGTTCCGTTGCTAAAACCCAAATTACCCCACTCTCAACTCTGCCCTGCTTCGTTCGCCGAGTTTTGCGTTGAAATCACCCATAACAACGTTGTAGAAGATCCTAGAGGTATGCAAGGCTTTAAAAATGTCCTCATACATAACCTCTACATCATCATCTGGATGCTAAAATGTGGGTGCGTAAACCTGGATGACCTTCAGCGAATACCGTTTGGTAATCTTGAGTATCATGTACGCTACCCTGTTGGACACGCTGTTCACTTCTACAACATTGTTGACGAAGGATTTGTGGACGAAGAACCCGACACCACCTTGGGACTGTTGTTTGCCCTCCCGGTAGTAGAACAAGTTTCCGGATATGAGGGTTATCGTGTCCCCCCCTCTCTACGGTCTTCGAACATTCCTACAACATTCCAGTATAGCTTGTTTACTGCTTCTTCCAGCTCATAGATATTTTCGTCGGTCTTCAAAGTGCGTGCGTATGTTGCCAGTTTAAGTCGTCGCGATTGGCAGCGGAATCTCTTTTCGGAGATTCTTAGCACCCCCTGCCCCGCCGTTGCCATAACCGCTGCCAGAGCTAGGAATAGCCGAGCTGCAGGGGACTGGGGGCCATTGCTGCCTTGTCTTAGTCATCGTGGTTGAGCCTATAATCACCACGCTTGGCAGGCGGGTTGGTGATTGCAGTGCTGACCCTCCCTCACCAATAACGCTGCAGTCCGTTATCGGTCTGTGACATTTAGGTCAGCGAGGAATGGATATACCGCCATTTATCGGTATGGGAGTTGGATCGGAAAGATTTATACTACACATATTTATACTTAAACAAATATTGTACATGGTTCATGGTGTGTAAAGAATAAATATTTTTCTTTCCTTCTTTATTACTTAAAACGTTTTACAATACAGCTGGCGGATCATTCTGTCTTATCAAAGTCGTGTATGGGAGAAACGGGCCAAAATATTTCATAGACGTGTGATATACCAGGATATATTAAACTGTGGCAACAGTTTTAGTTTAGTTGAGAAATTTGTGGTCATATCAAAACCTAGCAATTTATTTTTTGCATAATTATTTATTTTACAGAAACTATTTTGTATTACGTATGGCGGCAACGACTGTTGAAAATGTATGGAAGACATAATATTACGCAAACCGCCAGAAAACGAACATCTTTGCTATTAATTGCTTTGCTGTTTCGGTGTCTACCATATGGTGTAATCCAGGTCCATAGTCTCCGGGGATGGTGTTCAAATTGCCTATTTGCAATCACTAGATCGTTACCTGCTGCAAACTGCATAAGTCGCTCTTCTCTTTCATTCCTCACGCCTAGGCCGAATCTACCTACAGACTTACTGAGCTGATGTGCGTCCTTCCCAATCTTAGCATTAAAATCACCCAGTATTTCTCTGTTGGGAATTTTTGCTATAGTTTTTTCTAAGGTGGTGTAGAAGTCTTCTGTAGCCTCATCACTTGCCGAGCTTGTAGGGGCGTAAACCTGTACGATGTTCAGATTGACTGGTGATGCTTTCAGTCGGACACTCAGGATTCTGTCATTGACTGGTTCATAACTCATTACACATGTTTCCGGCTGATTGGTAGCGCTAAGGCTACTCCGTTTTTGCTGCTGTCTGGGTTTCCCGACGTATATATTACGTGAGCTTTGGTAAGGAAATGTCCGCTGTTTTTCCAATGAGTCTCACAAAGCCCACATATATCTAAACCGCACCTGACCAGCTCACCCTCTCGGATCTCGAGTACATTCCAATGGATGATACTATAAACTACTAAATAATACAAAAAAGAGATCAAAAAATTAAGTAGCTATTGTCAATTATTATGTAATTAATTTTATAAATAATATTGACTAAAAAATTAAATAATTTGAGCAAAACTATCCATAAATAATATTTTAATACCTTCACGCAGAAGGAATAGCTTGACTTCTTGTACCTTACGTTCTTTGTCCGTGTTGTACTTTCCTTTTCTTTATGGCCCATCGTTTTCCGTCACACATGGTTAGTATTTGTTCACTACCTTCATTTAAAGTATCTTGCGTTCTAAAGGAGTAAACTTGGGAGTTGTGTTTTATTGTTTTATTAAAGGTGGTATCTTTCTTTCTTATGGTGCTACATAAAGTTCGACCCCTTTTTGGTTTCACTTCAAAATTGAAATTGGATATATCAAAAAATGCAGTACTGTCATCTTTACACACGAGAACTTTTCCTAGTCCTGTACACTGCTACTGTCTACAGTAACTTTTGTTCGACTCCTCGATCGACGAATTGCTATAGGTTTTTCTATGATTTTTGACAGTAGTTTCTCTCGCCTCATTAGACTTCGTATCAAATGTTTTATTAACCACCTTATAAGTGTCATCGCGACCATTATTTTCATCTAATATATCCTCTGGATTGCGGCCATATAAACTTTTACCTATTTTTAGTTTACTGTTGAGATCAAAATCTGTATTCCTGATGGCGACTTCGGCTGTGGGATTGGTCGTATCAACATACAAACTTTGGCGTCTTTTTGTTTTCATTGTATCATGGAAGGTGATATCTATCCTTCTAGTGCTACTGCATAAACTTTTGCCTCTTTTTGGTGTGTCCTTAAAATTACCATCGGACTTATCAGAATGAATCTCTTGGTAATTGATATTCTTTCTTAAACGAGGACTTTTCCAAGTCCCAGGCATCGGCTCGCTATTGTCTACAGTAACTTTTGTTGGACTCCTCGATTGACGAATTCCTGAGGTGTTTACGGGTTTTTCTATGATATTATAGTTTTTGACAGTAGTTTCTCTCGCTTCAATAGATTTCGTATCAAATGTTTTATTAACCACCTCATAATTATATGCGTCATCGTGGCCATTATTTTCATCAAATATATCCTCTGGAATGCGGCCATATAAACTTTTACCTATTTTTAGTTTCCTTTTGAGATCAATATCTGTATTCATGATGTCGATTTCGACTGTTATAATGCAGTAGCTAATGCATCAAATAATTTGGGTGTGCAACCATTACCTATGGTGAAACGTTACTCGCAAAAAAAATAAAGCTACTTCTCAAGTGCCACGACTGTTTCTTTTGGGTGATTACAATAAATGGGTGGTGTTGATAGGATGGACGAAAATTTAAATATGCACAATATACGTATTAGAGGAAAGAAATGGTATTGGTCCCTTATTACTTGGATGCTAGATACGTGTCTACACAATGCTTGGCAACTAAATAGGAAAAATGATAAAATCCCTCTACTGGAGTTCCGGGGGGAAATCGTGCTCTTATCTCAAATCTTATCATGAAGTGTGACATCGGCCTTGGCATACTGTTTTGCTGACTATCATAAAAACAATAAATGTTTTCATTCGATAAATCGTGTTTTTTTTTATCTAATAACTCTTACAAGATAAATTATCTCAACTTTTTAGCTTGTGTCAGCTCTTAGTGTGTCCATTTGGAAACATGGATTTTTTCTAAATTCCCATTTATTAAAAAATAATACTCCGAGTCCAGACTAAAGAAAAACAAAAAAAAAATTAGCGCATTCTTGGGTTTAAATACACAATCGGCGGTCTTATCGCTTTGAAGCGATTTGTTTCGTGCTAGATAGATAATAGATACTGTCTTCTAGGCTTACCTTCCTTTCACTTTTCTTCAATATCTATTGTTGCTTCTAGACCCTTCTTCAGCGACGAGATCCACCCCTTTATGAAGCAAATGGCCAAAGGTTTGACAATGCGGGAAAAGTGTCCGTGTTCGAAGCCGGACTATTGCAAGTAACAAATATTATTGTTTCTTTATTTTTTTAGATTGATTTGTTATACACCATTCAGCCGTATCCTGTCAAAATATATTGCAAATTTCAAACACCCAGTGCAAAGGTGTCTTTTTAAAAAAAAGTCTTTTTTTAATTTTAATGACATTTTATATGATTGGATAGATAAAAAAATAGTTACCTTCCATATATGGCTGAATGCGTTTAAAATTATATTCAATGAAAAGGGTAAATACAGACGAATTTCACTTTCCTGTCCGTATATACTATAATTAAACTTTTAATTATATTTTGAGTTTGTTTTTAAATGGCAATCAGTGTTGGGTAGGACATACTTGAAGTGGTACATTTGTCCCGCATAAAACGTCAAAATATCAAAGTACCTCAAAATTATATTTTGTACCACTTCAAATTTTATGTCCTGGTATTCTGCTTCAGTAAATCTTATAACATAAAAATAAATCGCAAAATGTGTTGGTAAGCGCATAACTCAACAACGCCTTGGTCAATTTTGACAATTCTTTTTTTAAATGTTCGTTGAAGTCCAAGGATGGTTTTTACGGCGAGAAAAGGTTGAAAAATTGCAGGGGAAAACCCTAAAACAGTCCTTTTCTGTTTCCCATACAATCGTTTTCTAACTAAAATGTAGAGTCAATTTGACCTTTATTGCTATTCCATAAAGTACATAATATATTACAAGTACTCACTGTTGTCTAAGCAATGTAGGTGTGTTCCTAACGTCAAAGTGTCAATTTGCGCTTTGTTACGGCTGCACAAAGTTCAAAATCAATTGAATAGTCACAAAATGCAAGAATTATAGATATTTAGTACTGCTGTAATTTCATTTCGAAAATCATTCGTAAAACTGCAATCTGCCTCATTCCAAATCTTTTTGACAGCACGATATCTGTCGGGTCTGCTAGTATTACTATAGAGTATCGGGTGTGAGCGTGAAGACATGAGCGAGATTAAAACCTCGTACAAATATCTGTAAATAATATGAAACCTTAACTGTTTAATTTCCCATTATGAGATCATCATAATTGACATTGACAGGCACATTTATGGCACTTTATTTGAAAATGTGTGATAATCTGAATGTGAAACCGGAAGATGGAAGAGTAAAAATGGAGAACGCGCCAAAAAGAAAATAAAATATAACTTCATTAACATGAAGATACAACGAAGTTGTTAAGACACTAATAAACGTTTGTAAGACTTTAAAATAATGTTAGCGCTTTAATTGAAGTGCTCCAAGGACAATGGAAGATGACTTCGACATTAACACAGAACACACGTCGTTGGCAGAATAATTAGGCCTGATTGGCACCAATAAAAGCCATAAATTAAAGAATAAAAATTTAAAAATGTGTTTTAAATAACAAAGTTCAGAGTTCATATTATTTGCAATTATATCTCTACTCAATTGAATAAAATTTCTTTTTTATCTACAATTATTAAAAGGCAAAAATTGAAACTAAATTAAGACGTTCTAATATACTCGCCTCATTAGAAGTAGAAACTACTGGTTCAATGTTAAAAGGTGGCTACTCTTGAAAACTCCTTATCAAATTGTGCTCAATACTAATGACAATTCATTTACAATGGAAATTGCATGCGTACAAAGTACACATATCAGAAGTGGAACTTCTTTGGCCAAGTAATTTTTAAGTCTTGTTTATATTTATACAAATGTAAAACTTTAGATTTCCGCGACTAAAGGAAGATATGTTAGGAAATTTAATTGTCTTAAAATATTAATACAAATCGTTTATTGAAATCTCAAATGACGAATTCTAAATAATGCGACTTGTTCTTTGTCAAATAGCAAATTTTATGAAAAATAGTTTATTAAATTATTAAATGACGAGTTTATAAACATTAAAGCTACCTAACCTTCAAACAAATTAGCATAAAAAACGCTGCACATCATCGTGACGCCAATCAAAGCCAAAAGAATTTTCTCTTCTAAAACGTTACATCTTGACCTATAACGACTTATTACTTCAATTATCCACATCCCTTTGGCAGGGAAGCCACGTTATCAGCCCTGGAATCTACCCCTTTGAGCTTTTATTAGTGACGTGCTATTAAAAAAAATAAACAAAAAAACGTGCATGTTCTCCATTTATTGAGGACCTTGACAATTCTAATATTTTCAGCAAAATTTTGCTATTGTAGATTAAATTACCGCGTCTAATGTTGTTTGTTCTTGACATTGCATATCTTTCGGGCATCTGATTGTCGGAAGCGATGCTACGTGCCCCGTTCTCTAATGTTCATGCGTTTAGCGTACTCTGAGAAGTGGACGTACACACATACATGGTATATGCTTAGTACAGTGACGTGCAGATTATACGAAAGCATTTTTACTTATGGAATTGCTACTAACGACTTCCATGTAGATTAAATAAAAAAATGCTGCCACTACTGTACACGATGACAGTGTTTAATTGAGGTTATGTATTATAAACTATTTGTATATCAAATTACAGCCAAATCTGTTAACTAGTTTTCGTAATTGAGACACAAACTTCCCCATTAGCTTCCAGTTTTATAGTATTGTTATGAACAATTACGTGTTTGCTATATATTGCCATACCAACTGTTATAGAACAAACATACAGACAGACAGCTACTATATCTCTAAAGATGCTTTCATTGATGCTAATCGGTCATAAAAAAACGTTAAACGAAAACAAATACATTGAAATTGAGTACAGATTTACATATTTAGATAAAGAAAGCTTAGTCTTCCCTGTGGTTGTTCAATAATCAACTATTCTGGCAAGAAGCACGCTGATTCGTTTACAACTAAATCTCATATTAAAAATTCAATGAAGTTACCTTTCAATGTGTCAATGACTGTACGCTAACTACAGTTTTCCTCTAGGAAGAACTCATTTCGTGCTAATAAAAATGTACTTATTACGAAGGCAACCTGTAACTCTGTGACTTCACTTATGATTTTCCTCAAGCATCGTGAACTATATAAGAACTCTACATCAGAAATAATATCACAGTCTAACTAAATATTCGAAGATGGATAGTAAAATTCTAGTGTTATTCACTTTGTTTTGTGCGGGATGTGCTCACGATATAACGATTGGGTCTGATACAACAGGCCGAAAGATTTACGATGAAATTCGACAAGCGAGTCCAGCTATATGGAGACAATACGAAAATGTTACAGTAATAGCACCGAGTAACGAACTCATTGGCAAGGTAGTGATCACTGATATGAGACCTGAAAAAGATGGGGACGTAGAAATCGTAGACGGTGGAGAAGGGAAGAAAAGTGTTACCATACAACTAAAAAGCCCAACTGTTTTACGAGGGTATGAATTCCATATTGAAGCGTATTCTATCCCGGAAACAGTTAGTTCCGATGATGGAGAGAACTTTTCTAACGATCAAGTAAATGCAACACAAGACAACAACGCTGAAACGACAAATCTTCCTGACAATGAAAGTAGTGAAAATATTCCCTCTTTAATATCAGCAGATGATGTCACTGACCAAACTCGACAAGCACGTAAAACTGCCGACGAAATCGATCTTACTTTACCCGAAGAAAATGCAAAAACAGAATCAATTGCTATTGTTAGTACAACTGAATTAGATGCGTCTACCCCTCAGATGAATGAAGATATTGCGACGGTTTCAAACGCAATGGATAGTAATAGACAAGCACGCCAATCTGGATTCCTTCCAACCACAATCCCAAGTGAAGATTTAAATAATACAAATGAAAGCGAAAATAACGAAGGACCTACAACAGAGCTCTCTATCACAACCACAGACGTTGTTACTACTATGAGCGATGAGCAGTCTCCACCAGAGCCTACTTTTGATAACAGCAAAAATATACCTGATTATAATTCATTGAGTATTTTGGACTACATTAAAAGCAGGGAAGCCATCAAACCTGTACGTCGTCACGTTGACACTAAAGATACAATTTCACCCATACAAACGGGACAAAGTGAAACCACTTTAGCATTAGATAGCAGCGATATCGCAGACTTGGTTCCCCCGAAAGTAGATGCGAGCTATAACACAGATTTTGATACAAACTCACAGACTACCGAAAATCCCGTCGATGAAACAACAAACACTAACATACCAAGAGCAGGGCGTGGTATTGATGTTGATAAATCCATAATAACTGAGGAATATACTACTCTTGCACCAACAAGTACTGAATTTACTACTCTAGGATCAGAAGGTGAGGATAATTTAAGCATCGGCTCAATAGAAGATGAACAGTTGAGAAATATACGAGATGCTAGAAAAAATCCCGAGGATAACGAAAGTGTAAGCGTCTCTGAAGAAACACCGCAAAGTCCTTGTGTACCAAGTGAAGAAGGAGTACCTTGTAGCAACATTACCGATAACGGGAAACTTGATAATATGGCTATAATTATTAATTTGGACGAATTGGTTAAAAGGGACGAAAATAATACAAATATGTACGTTCTTCCTATTGTAATTTATATAAATAGTGATCATAATGTACCTTTACTTAAAGTTATTGTCAAGGACGCAACGAATGAGACAGTATACAAGGTGGTGGATCCAACCAAACCTTCGGAATCAAATGACGATGTCAAAACCACAGATGATGAGCAAATAGAAGATACTGATAATGTGACGTCGGGGGATTACGAGTTTAATCAATAGGCAATACTTAAAATATCCAAGCACTTGTTGGTTAATTTATTTATTTAACAATTAGTATAAACTGAATAATTTTAAGGAAATTGAGTGTTTATTTTATAAAGTGAAGTATACATTGATCTGTACATATTACATGAAATACACAGCAATTTATTCATAAGCAGTTTTTTTTTTATATTTCAGTTTTTAGTCGTTATATATCTTTAAATAGTTTAATAAACAGTGTGTGTTAATAAGCACAATCGATGATGAATTTATCTAAATTTTTGTATGTATCAGCTACTTGTACGTTTGAATTTCCCGTTCCCCCACAAAATGCTGAATCAATATTTCTTCTAAGCTAATTTTAGTAATAGATTTTTGAGTCTTAGTTTATCAGAACACGATGGGACTGACGTATATTATTTAAAAAAACCTCTTAAAAACGCCCTCAACAATTTAACATTCAGAGGTCGTCAAACTTTTAATAAAAATATATATATATAAACTGCCATCATATATAAAATTAGTAATTGCAGTACAATATATAACCATTTATTTAGTGTTACTCACATAGACTGTACAGTCCTCTCATCATCAAATGATGTCACCATCAAAGGCTATAAAAAAAAGCTAATTTGGTTCAAATATTATTCACCTTTAGTCCTTAGATTTCTTTCAAAATTGAATTTAAAAAAATCAAATCAAAGTATTCTACACGTTTCACTGAGTGACGTAGGATCAAAAAGCACTTTTGTATCGTCAGTAGTCTGTCCGTTGGTAACGCATCAAACACCGGTTTGGAAAGTTGATTTCGCTGAGAAGAAACCGCCAAGAAATTCAGCGATTACTCTTCTAAATATAGTTTTTATAGGCAATGCTCCAAACATTATAATGAACCTTAATCACTCTAAATAATACTAATAAAGGAATCAAATCAATTTCCATGCCCCATACGTAATATAATGTAAGTCACTGGCTCCTGAACTACTCTCAACTGTGTCTATACCAACCATCTATAGCTATTTACAAGATGAAAACAAATGATACTTAGGAAGTTAACAAAATAGTAGATTAATTAGAAGAGGGAACTTATTACTTAATCACGTGTGCATGTTGAAACGCGAATTGTTACATATAAGTGTGTGTGTGTGTGTGTGTGTGTGTGATTGCGCTTGTATGTTTTGAGAGTGGTGAAAGTATGTCATTTCCTTATAGTTTTACTAAAAATAAACATCCATAATCTTAACGATTCGCCGTGTGGCCCCGGCGTTTAGAATAGGGCCTGCCCCTATCCCGTGGGTGTCGTAAAAGGCGACTAAGAGGCGCTCGCACTATACCATTTATACGCGAGCACACAGACAACGGTCACACGCACACAGTCATTTGACAACTCACTACAATTACAGACATCTACACATGGACACACTTTGGGGGATCAAAAATGACAAAATGAAGCATATATAACCCAGGAGAGCGAAAAGCGGGCTGCCGTTGGCGGTGGGGAGACAGTGGCATCTAGCCGCAGTCGGCGCAGGAACCAGGGTAGCCAAGGCTGTCCTGAACGAAGAAAGGGAAAAAGAGTTGCGCATGCTAGTTCGCAGACCAGGTAGCTGAGTGTTGGACCAGAAGAAACCTCCACACCTCTACATGCTCGGATCTCTCGACTCAAGAGCCGGAATCGTCCAACCGCACCAACATGGCGATAATTCGGAAAATCGCCACGAAGTCTCGCAACCTCAAGGGCGGATTCGTGCGCGAGTTGAAGGATGCGGCGACGTCCAATACGATGAGCATATACAGCTCGCGAACGGTCTCATCTGAAAATGTGAGACTCAAGGAGGAAAACAAAATCCTAAAGGCAGTTGACAACGCAGCGGGAAGAGGAGCGCAAGCGCGACGGCAGTTGAACCCCCATCGGAGCATCCAGCGCCCCCCGCCAAAGGGAGTGCCACCAGAAGGAAGGAAGAGGCTAGTGGAGCGGTCCTCGCGCAAGACCGCGAGATAGTGAGTGCCGAATTGGCTGCACTCGAAGGCCGCTTACTCACTCAAAGGAAAATATAGGCGGCAACCGCTGTACCGACGGGCATTCCAACCTGCCGCTCGAGGCTGCATACGAAAGTAATCCCAGAACATGTGACTCCGCCGAGCAAAAACCCTGTCCTACCAGTGGAAAACAGTACCAAACCCTTAAGAGAGGCATGGGTCAAGGTGATAAGCCGCAAGAAGGCAAACAAAAAGCGAGCGACACACTACAGCTTCAGAACCAGCCCTCGAACCCATTTCCCTGCCCAAGCCCTCGGCTAAGGCTAAACCGATGAGAACCAAGCAGGGAGCCACAGAGAAAAAAAACTCAAAGGACCTCGCTCCAGGGCTGTTATCACACTGTAGCCGGAAGTGGCAGAGCAGGGGAAGACCTACGCCGAAGTCATTACAGCGGCTCGGCGTAAAATAAATATCACCGATTTGGGAATCTCCGTCCTCAAGGTCAGAAAACCGCCCACAGGGGCCCGCCAGCGGCAACAAGGCGGATGCGTTAGCAGAAAAAATTAGGGAGGCGGTGTGGGACGACGCTCGCTTCTCCAGATCCACCAAACTCACAGAATTAAAGGTCTCAGGGCTGGACGAATGCGTCACCGGCCCCGAAATCGCCACGGCAATGGCAAGGGATGTTAACTGCCCGGTGAACCAGGTCCGCGTCCGAACGTACGCGTTCGGCCTGGACGCGGCGTGGCGAGGTTGGTGGCGAGCGGTCGGATATAGACTCTTAAAAAAAAGAGGGAATGTACCTCNGTTTCTATAATAAACTCCCACAAGACGTTCTTGAGATGTCAATTAGTAAATTCAAAGGATTTGCGAGATTACTTAGACGATAGAAACGCGTGGGAGTGAACGAATTGCTCTAATTTAAATTGAAATGTATTAAACTAATATGATATTGTAATGATGATGGTAAAAAGGATACAAGATACCCTCGCTGTGGGCTCTTCTCAGGTCAGGGCGCGAAGGAGCCCATGTAAGTTTAGATTTTAAGTCGTTCTTTTATACCATCATCAGTCGTACATTAGAATTATTGTGTGGAAAAAAGAAGTATATTTAACGATTTAAAAGTGCTGTAATAGGCCTACTTGAATAAAGATATTTTGTATGAGTTTGTGTTTAACCTTATCGCCAAGGTGTGTATGTGTACGTGAGTGTACATTGTTATGTGCATAATTTAATATCTTCTATGTACTGTTTCGGAAATGCAAGATACGGGTTCTCCTAGTTTAGGGTTCAGGATGTTACAGAAAATAATCTCAAATATTTTCTTTATAAGTTGTGTGTATGTGTGCGCCTATATGTGTGTGTGACTTCTTAATCTACACTTATATTAAGAATTCTTCAAAACACTCAAAATACTATGATGTTTATGTATGTACACAATTACATTTATTGTTTTAGAGCAGCCCGTCCCGGCTTCGCACGGGTAGACATAAATATGTAGATGTTTAAGTTATAAGCATGATAATTAAAACGACCATGAATTGACAAATATTATGAAAAAGTGTGATTCCTAATACTAAAACTAACTGAAAAGAAAAACTTTTTAAGTGAAGCATAAAAATGTGTTAAAAAACTCGAAATATTCAATGTCGCTTGCGTCCACTGCGTAAGGTAACCTAGTTCATAATGGTGCACCCCTATCTCCCGCCCTGCCCCTCTCTCGTAGAGTTAGTTACTCAATGCGCTGCGTGGCGGCCGCCGCTGGCATGTATTTTTATTTTAATTTCATGATATCTTTTGAATGGAATATCCGATTTCAATCATTCAAAAAGTAATCATCAGGTATTGAGACAGTCTTGAATATTCAATTATTATTTGGATAAAATGTATAAATCGTTTGGATACCACATTCTGATTTTGATTGGCATTTCTGTCAATTTGTTAAATGTAAAAAAGTAGTTACTAGTGGCGTAACTACAATAGTTAGACATATAGTCTCGGGAAGTATTTTGTAGATATTGATATATTCTATAATATTGTCGAACACTCTTTTGGCCTATCATTAATACTCTTCACAGCGTATGCGATGAAAGATATTTTATGGCTAATTTTTTTATACCTCCGGTTGGTTTTAATAGGAATTTCTAAAGATTTCTATAGTAATCCAATACTAAATACAGCCTATGTTACTCAGTGATAATGTAGCTTTCTAATGTAAAAAGAATTATTAAAATCGGTCCAGTACTTTTTGAGTTTATTCGTTACATACAAATCTTTCCTCTTTATAATATTAGTGTAGATACATTACACGAGTCGCACAACCGTAAATTTGTGAGCTTAATATCCAAGGTTATCCCAATTATTTGTCAGAGAACCAATTTGTTACGTTTTCGCCTGTCTATGTCATTATTCTCCAAAACAAACCGACATATTTGAAGAAGTGTGATTTACTATGTTATACATATAGTAGTGTGTTCATATATATATGTATATTAACACTAGGCCTGTTTTTATAATAATGATTGTATGTAATATTGTGTAAGCTGGAAAAATTAAAATGCAGTCAGTGGGGAAACCCATTCTTAGTGAACGTTGCGACAGAAGTAAAGTGCCAAATTTCAAGTCAATCGGACCTATTATATGACAAATTGTTAGTTATGACGTCATTGCACTCGAGGGTAAAAGTAATTATCATTTTTTTTTATAATAAGGATCAAATAAAGAGTACATGAGATAAGCGGAGATTTATGAAAATTATTATAAAATGGCTTATTTAATAATTATATACAGTAATACATGTCTAGGTATAAAAAATGCTTATACATAAATGCAAAGTATTTGATTTGATCACATTATTGCTGTAATATCGACGCTGGAGAGCAAACACGTTGTAACACGCAAAATATTTTTATTACATAACTTTAGGCCAATGCCTTGGAAATATGTAAGAGAGGCCTACTATTACTCATATCTAGATTCTTATTTATACAAGGTGTTACCGTTCCCAAAAACGAAGACAGAAAATAGTACTAATGACACCTTTGATGATGGGACGGAACAAATTCGGTCCCGATTTAAATACATCATATTTTTAAAATGTTTTTGGCATTATTAAAGCTCCATACAACTGATGGACCAACGCACTGGTCAACGAACTGATAATTTTTTATTAACCACCGTACGTTCAAGCGTCAGCTGTTTTCGATTTTGTGTTTTTTTGCTGGTTATCGATTAATTTAGCTGTGATGACATGATGGAGCGTAAATACTAGCAATAAAACGTTTTAAAAATATTATTTTTTCCGTCCCATTATCAAAGGTGTCATTAGCACTATAGTCTGTCTTCGTTTTCCGAGGCGGTATCCTAACACTTTATATTCGTAACTTTTTTTTCTAAACAAATTTAACTAACTATTCTTAAATAGTTAGTAAAATTTGTTTAGTATGAGATTAGTTCTAACTAATAGAAATACAAGGCTATATTATTTTTTAACACTAATTTTAGAACTGCGGGTTACAACGTGTTTGTTTTACAGCGTCTATATACACTTTCATATGCATTTAGTTACTACCTAACGTTAGTCTATTAAAATAAAAATAACGTCACTATTTCTACGATCATCTGTTTTACAGTGTTTGGTTCATTTTCTAGACAATTACAATGTTTTACAGATTTAATAAACTTTATGTAATTTTCACTACATCCAATAGATGGCGCTACATTCGACGTGTCATAGACTACATAAACTCGACATTTCATGCCACACCCTCATTACATCGGTATATTGTATAATCTGTAACACTAAACCAGAGATAATAGAGCCTCTACAAAACGACTATTAAATAATATAGGAATAGTAAAACCGATAAATGCAGTTTGTATACACAAGCAATACTAAAGGTTGAGCAAAAGACATATAAATATACAATTATTTAACTTTGTATAGTTTGTCTACCATAGAATAACATAAATATAAGTGAAAAATTTATACACATGTGTATAACCTTAAAATATAAAGTAAGGAGACTATCCATAAAATGCTTTTACAAGTATTTTAGTTTTTGTACACTATACACTGATGGAAATAAGAAAATTAAACTTTAAAGTCGAAAAGGCAAGTTAGATTATTAAAAATGTAATTATAGTGCAGTTACACATGTTTGAACAAGTTAATTTTACATGTAATCTCTCCTTGTCATGTAAATTAGGAATCTACAATGGAGAGGTATACCTTTTGGAATATGAACCTACTGTATGCTGAATTATTTTATGAACTGTCCCTAGTATAATGTAAATTACCCTTTTTGTATGCCAATGTAAATTCAAATTAAAATATAATATATAACTCCCAATATATGCCCACATAGTATATAGAGTGTCCTTAATATGATACATTATTATTACCCTATTTGTATGCCAAGTCAAATTGCCCCCAATATTAAGTAATGTATTAGTTCCCTTGTATGCCAATGTATTTAATAAAAACCCTTAATGTAATATAATGTATTTCTTTTCCTGGTATGCCAAAACATTTTATGGACTGCCCCTAAAATAAAGTAACATTAAAGACTTTTGTTTGCCAGTTTTTTTTAAATAGCCTGTAATGTATTACATTTCTCGTCTTATAAGGTAGTTGCCAGTATTTATGAACAGAACGTAATGTAATATAATGTATTGTATTACTTCTCAGGTAAAACACCCTAAAAATTCACAAACAGTCCCCAAAATAAATGTTTTAGTATTTTTTATGCTAATCTATTTAAGTATTCCCTTTGTATGCCAAAATATTTTACGGACTGTACCTAATATAATGTAATGTATTACCCCTTTTTGTATCCTAACATAAAATATGAAATTGTCATAATACAATGTTATATATTACTGTCCTTTACATGTCAAGTTATTTTTTAATCCAATCCTAATATAATAATTATCCCAATTATATACCATTTAATATATGCTACTCATACTGAATTAGTGAATGGACTGGTATTCCATCTGGTATATTGCTCCGTCCATTCAATGAGTTCAGTTCCATGATGACAAGGCTGCCAATAATATCGGCTCCACAAGCATGAAGCAGTTTACACGCTGCTGTTATGGATCCACCTGTAGCCAGCAGGTCATCAATGATAAGGCATTTGAGACCACGATCAATGGAATCCTTCTGTATTTCCAAAACATCCTGCAATTGGAAATTTATCTTTATATTCTAGTATAAATTTCGGAAAGAACGGTTTTCTGCTAAGTATTAATTTTTAAATGTATTTAAAGAATATTTTGTTCACGTCGATTAATCTGAATATAGTGTTTCAAACTTACTCCTTATCTATCCGTCTATTAGCTTATTTAATAATATGAATTATTATATAAATTTTGTATTTGTTCCTGAATTACAAATTTGGCTGGATTTATTATGCAAATATTTCAAAACCAGGATTAACATAATATATGATACCTCATTATTACGGTAAATGACGATAGTACAAATACAATGTAAGAAGTTGTTTCGATTAGATGTACAAATGTGTTGAAAGACATCATTGAAGGTCACTGATAAAATCATCAAGTCAAATTCATTCCTTCTCGCTCAAGGTCAATGATACAAAGTTACTGCGACATATCATTCATTTTAATGCTGACAGGTCAACTGTAATCTACGTGATGGTAAGTAATAATACAGTCTACGATGGTAGCGTGATAACCTGTTTTGGGAACACATTGCAATATATAAGAAAGGACATATTAATGATGGGCAAAACCTCAAACCAGTCTAAATCTCGACACCTTAAAATACAAGTATTCGAACTGTTATGCTAGTGAGGGTGGCACAGTAAGATTGGTGAAATAAAAAAAATCATGAGTTATAGTCTTAAATATATCACACCTGGTGGTACAGTCTAAGATGGAAGCGCGCTAATCTAGTAAGAGGCAATTTACATCTTATGGTTTCACCACAGCATAATATCGGAACGCAAATGTCTTGCTTAGTGGTACATCTTTGTAGGTAGGGTGGTAACTAGTCACATCCAAAACCTCCCACCAGTCCAGAATCAAACAAATTAGAAAATGCAAACCTGCTAGCATAACAATAACTTGCACCACCGCAGCAAGGCTGTCACAATAATATTTTAGGATTGATGTCCTTCTACTGGGCACAAGCCTCCACACTAATAAGAGTGAGGGCACTTTTAATATCAGTGTGTGTGTGTGTGTGTGTATTACAAACTCCTAAACTATATAAAGTATTTCTAACATTTTTTTTGTAAGACAAGATCTGATGCTACATCAGCTGTTTTGCCCTACAACAATATACTGACCAACATGTGACAAAAAAAGGTATTAAAAAAATCTTGTGTGCAATTCCCATGTGGTGAAAATGAGACCTTCATAAATGGTATCTTCAATATAATGAGACATATATTAAGTGACAGCAAGAGGATAATTGTAGGACTCTTAGCTTCCACTGTGCCTTGAGGGCATGAAATAGAGCACAGACAGAACCACAAAAATATACCAATTAAAACATTGTCATTCCATGCAAGTGCACTACCACCTTAAACTGTATCCTCACTTTTTACTGTTGCTTTTTTGTTTCAATGACTTTTTATCTCAGCAATACTAAGTTTTTACTTCTAAAACAATTTTAGCCATATTTGTAACAGTTCTTCTATAAACAACAAAATCAGCAGAACTAAGTTTCCATGCAAGAAGCTTAATATAGATTGTATACCCATATTAAACTAGAGGTAAATAAAAGTTACTATAAACAAAATAAAAAATAAAAACCTATTACAACAACATTGACGAATTTTTTCAAAAGTAGAAATTAGGTATAATTATATATATTCATATTGACATGTACAACAATTTTCACAATCGTATTATTAACATATGTATTACATAGACTCGAATTTTAAATTATATAACACTTTATGACGTATAACTTTATGCAATATCTCATGAAAATTTTAATTTCAAAAATATATTGATATTATTGCACGCCATTGGATGGCCACTTGTTGCGCGTGTGAACTGAAATTGTAACAACCTATTTACCAACAGTACTGCAATAAATGATTTGATTGATTGATTGAAACCTATTGCTAATAATAATGTTACTGGCCTAAATACGAGTTTATATTTTATTGCCAAATATACTATTTTTCAAATAATGAAAAAAAATACTTAGATTTTTCCTCAAAACACAGTGGCAGTTAGTTCCACTAAAATTGAATCTCATTACACTATTATTAACTCTTACATTATATTTGTTAACAGTTTTATCTACTCTTATCTACTATTTCCAAATGATATACTTACAGAACCATACTCCAATTCATATTTGTATGAAATCACTTGACCGGATAGCTTTCCCTTTTTCCGTACTGGCAGACAAGCAATGCCAAGTTCAGCTGCAATTGAAAATGAAAACAGGAATCCCCTGGATTCCAATCCCACAACAGCCTGGACACTAGGATATTCTGAACGTATAACAGTCACCAATAAATTTTGTAATAATTTGCATGTGGATCCATCAGATAAAGCAGAAAATATGTCTCTGAAAAAGTATTTCCAAGAAAATATATAAAATAGCTAAAGAAAACATATTCATAATTTATTGACTATTTGAACGGGTACATATCACGATGGCGATTTTTAATTTTCCGTTCAAATAGTCAATATGTTAATAAACCACGAAAATTTAAGTTTAAAACAATTAGTTATATTCATAATTTGCACAATACATAAAATACAATTGCTTATAACTAATTCAATATAAGGGTTGTTAAAGCAACACAGGTGTGGTAAGGCTTAAGTTTAACAACAATAAAATAAAGGAAGATGTAGAAACAGATTGACTGAACATCTTAAACAAAATAGGAAAATAATTTTTCACAGTTTTTTTATACAATAACTTTTCATATTTATAAAATATATATAGTATTATGTAGTAACTGCCGTGTTGGTCTAGTGGTTACCATGTTCGACAACAGACATGACGTCCAGGGTTCAAGTCCCGGGTCGGGCCGATTCAAAAATCAATGTTGAGTTTTCTATTAAGATTTTCTCAATATTTGCCCGAAGTTGGCGGTGTGATCCACTCCATGCCTCAGAGAGCACGTTAAGCTGTCTGTCCTGCGCTTGATCTCTCTCTGGTCGTGTCAGATTCCCGTCATATCGGACTATGAGATTGAAGGAATAGAGAGTGCACTTGTGTACTATGCCTGCCAATCCACAGTGGAGCAGCGTGGTGGGTCTATGCTCTAAAAACCCTCGCTTCTTGGAGTGAGGAGGCCTGTGCCCAGCTGTGGGACGTTAATGGGCTGCTACTTACTTAATTACTTATGTAGTATTAAAAATGTGGTACATAGCAGAAAAAATACCTTTAAGATGTAACACATATACTTGTTTCAGAAGTCAAAACTTCATTAAAAGTAAGAAAATTTTATTTTGCAATAATAAAAGAAGTGTAATATTCTACAACGTCATTATTAAAGTAATTATGAGTTTTAAAATCAATGAACGTACCTGAATAAAATACCTTTCGTAGGAAAATCTGGATAACTTTTAATTTTTGACTTAAGTTCTTCAACTTTCTTCTCAAAATCTGGACTCATTATTGGTTTCATAATTTCTTCACCGAAATATAACAAAAATGTGCTCACAATTCTGTTTTCTCAATTTACAATATATTTTTTAAATACTGCCTTGTACTCGCGCTTCCGAACCCCTAATCTGCATTCTGCCAATGTGACAAAATGACATATGTCAGATGTATAATTATGAAATTGTTTAACGGTCCTAGGTTATAGCTTTTTGCAGTTTGTACAGTTATTTTTTATATGTATCTATTATATAACATACAAAATATATATAATAGGTTTAGTACATCTGTGAATGAATTAGTGACTAATAATCATCTTATTGGTTTGTTTTTACCGAATACCAACTAATTGAAAAATATTTGTCATAGTCATCATTGGTTATCATTTTCTTGCCCTTACTAGATGGGGTCGGCACAGCATAGGTATTTTAAAAAATCGATATAAATATTTCAGAAGTCAATACACACGATATAAAAAACGTTTGTTTTTATTTCTGGAGTTTATTTTGTGATTTTCCACCAATTAAACATGAAACCTTGTTTATAATATAAAGATTGTTTTTTTTACGAAAGTATAACAATAAAACTCCGTATAAAAGTTATAATCGTTCAAACGTTATACTAGGAGCAAAGGCCAACTTTTTCATACCATAAATTTTTTTCATCTACCTGCGATTTAAACCATAGGCTGGCATTTTTTTACAATAAACTGTGTAATTTACGTCATTTTGGATTTTCCATACCATGTGCGTACAATAATAGTGTGCTATCATACATCGTACGTAGTCGTTAAATTATCGTACGATTCGATCACTATTAAATTATTTGCATTTCCGTAATTGACATTTCTCTTTTGATATTTGACAACCGACAATGACGTTCATTTTAAATTTAAGTTTTGAGGACGGTTAAAGTTTGATTACCGAGATACGATGATTAAGAATTTATAAATTAAACAAATTTATTATAAGTTAGTATACATTAGTAAACAGCGAATCTGTTTTCACGTTTTTCATTTAAAAAAAAAGTGAAATATGTTAAGAGATAAAATTTTTATATAGTGTATGTGTTAATTTCCCGCCACTAAGGGGAAAACTTTTGAATCTCACGATGTTATCTACGGATGATTTAGAAAGGCTAATTACTGCGAAAAGATGTCAGATAGACGAAGAAAAAGTCTCCTTGGGCCTGACGCCGACAAGTAATGTGAGTTTATAATTGTAGTTATTTAATACAAGGTTTTCGTCGTGGTTTTATCTGTATAGTCCCCGATCCCAGGAATAGGGGAAAAAATGAGTTCTATGGTAAGCTATAGGTATGCCGAATTTGAAGTCAATCAGGCTAAAAGTTATAAAGTTTTCGTAGTATATATTTTACGTGAACTTCTCCTGCTTTAATGGTCCTATTCCGGGCAGAAAAGAATTTAAGACATTAGTTATCATTATATCATTAAAATCGTTATAGCGATTTTTAGTTATAAGTGGTGTAACTGAAACCTTTTTCCTATATATATATATATATAGATGTCGGAAAAGTTCGGCTACAACCTGTTGCTTTGTAGGAGGAGGGAAATTGCATATTGATTTTCTGCCAGTCGCCGGTCGCTGTCCTATCGTTTTGACGGGTACAGACATAGTTTACAGCAATTCTTGAATGATTAGTTTATTTTCAATAAAATGTCAATGTTGATTATTAATTTTTCAATATATTAGGGTAAGTTTGTGCTCTGATATTACATGTATATTCTGAAAATTATTTTATCCAATTTAACATTGAGATTTCATCTTATATTTAGTGATTATTTTTTTGATACATATTCAATCTTATCCTATGGTTTTTTAGTTATCTTAAGATATATGAAACTCTTATACAAAATCAATTGAAATAATTATTAAAAAAATGTCTATTGACAGTCAACTTTTAAAATAGTCCATTAATATGAAAGAAGTTGGGGTGAATTTGACTGGACTTTATGTTTCAATCTAGGACTTTCAACTGAACCAAAGCACTAAAGAACAATGTAAAATATAAATTTATAAGGGTTCCATTGCACCCTGTTCTAGGAAGAACCCACAAGAAATCTTTATATCATTATAATCACAACAAAGTATGACTATATTATATTTATGTTAATATGTTCACTCCCACACCTATTGAATGTGGCAGTAATTTTTCAAACTATAGTATGATTTTTTTAATTGCTTTCTATATCTTGAATGTTTTTAAGGAAATGTAGTAATTTTATTTTAACAAAATGCTAGAAACGAATGAAGATAAGATAAAACTGGCCGTTTATTTGTTATCTTCCAGCTTTAAATGACAATAGTTTCTTTATTCATACATTTTTTAGTGAATTTCAGCAGATATGTGTCTGAGCCTGGACTGGTTACCTAGTTATCAACAAAAATGTGTTACCAAAGAAATAAATTTGTATTTCAGTATGATGCTGTGTAGAAATCATAAGAGGAAAATTGCCTCTTACCAGATAAGTAATCTTTTATCTTACCATCAGGTGGGATTAAATCAAGTCCGATGCCAACCAATTTGTGATCACTAAAATCAATCCATATATACATAGCATCATGCCTCATTCCCTTCAGGGTAGGCAGAGACCACATCCTTCCACTTGCCACGATCCTTCCACTTGCCACGATCCTTCCACTTGCCATGATCCTTCACTTCCTTCATTCTCACTAAACCTTTCATAAAAGTTTGCCGGTTTAGAGAACTCTTGAACTGGCTCTTATTTAAAATACCCTGGATTTGGTCGAGGAATGTTCGCCTTGGTCTTCCCCATCCAACTTAGATACTTATATACTTTTTGTCAGTCTCCTTTCATTCATTCTCTCTACATGCCCAAACCTTCTAAGCATACCTTTCACAATTTTAGTCACTACATCTTCTTTGATACCACAACATTCTCTTATCACACTATTTGTTACTCTGTCACTCAGTTTCAATCCACTCGTACTTCTCAACGCTCTCATCTTTAACACATTTATTGGTGGTAGGAGGGTAAAAATTCTGGACTAAATGTATTTTTTAAATCCACACCATAAAAAATAAAATTTAGTGCTGGATCACCCTTGACTTGATTCTCCGCACTAGCCCGATATGCACGCTAAGATTCACGAAAATCGGTCGAGCTGCTTCGGAGGAGTTCAACTTTCAACGAAAATTTTATATATTAAAAAATATATACATACAGATATATTACAGTTAAAATTATAAATTAATATGTTAGGAGTACTCTACTGTTAACAATCACCGTTTGTTATTTTGTAAATCAGAGTTCAAGGCTCATACATAATGGCAGGTTGAAATTGTAACCACCTTTTGTGTGGTTCCTACCAACTGTATGTTCAGGTATTCATGATCTATCAAATATGCATAGACTGTGAGCATGAAATGTCAAAATTTATTGATATTTCATATGTATTTGGTTGCTGAGCATCATGTCTGATTGAACTTTATAACTTACTGTTCGACTATTCGAAAAAATTGTTATAATTTTGCAATTTTTGTCCTAGTGTATGTATACAAGTATAATACTAGCTGTGCCCTTGATTTCCTCGACATGAATTTTAGGCTAATTATAACACAAATAAGACATAGGGGTATAAATACTATAATGATGTGTATTGAATTTAACTTAAATCGGTCTTTAGTCTTGACGTGAAAGCGCGAGAGACTGAGTTACTTTCGCATTATATTATGTGTTAGTAAGGTTATTTTACACTCTCGATAGTAAAAATTTACGATCAGCTTATAATTAAGCTTCTAGCTTTAAAAATGACGAAACTTCCATCACTTACCCTCTTTTCCCAGTAAAGAAATCAAGCTAATACAACCAAGACAAAGGCTAGCACTATTTCAAAAAAACTGTTACTGCATGGCAATAGAGTTATATATAAATTTACCTGACGACATAAAATCATTAAATTTATCAAAATTCAAAAGGAAACTTTTTCAATATTTATCGATTCAGTGTTTCTACGGCGTCAGAGACTACATAGTGAAAAGATGGAACAAACGATTTAATTATAACATTAACAATAATTTGACATCCCCATAATCTTAGGGATGTGTTGCGTCACCATTGCTGTTTAACCTATTCATGGATAAATGTCTGACAGATTTAAAAGAAAGTATGCATGGGTTAAGAATAAATGAATTACTCGTCAAATGTTTACTCTACGCTGATGATCAAGTAATACTTGCGTCATCCGCTAACGAGCTTCAGGAGATGCTAAATATTATGAATGAAGCTTTGAAAGGGAAAGGAATGAAAGTGAATGTAAACAAAACGAAAGTTATGCTTTTTGAACGAGATGAATCTATGATGAATGGCAATATTTTGATAGATGGGGAACAAGTGGAAGAGGTGAAAGAATTTGTATACTTGGGATCTAAATTTACAAAAGATGGAACATGTGACAGTGATATCGAAAGGAGAGTGAATGCAGGGAATATGGTAAATGGTGCTCTGCACGCCTTTATGAATAGCCAGATGGTGTCTCAAAGGGCTAGACTGGCAGTGCATGCTGGAGTGTTGGTGCCAACACTTATGTATGGTAGTGAAAGTTGGGTATGGCAGAAGAATCACAAAAGTAAAATAAATGCGGTAGAGATGATAGCGTTGAGAAGTATGAGTGGATTAAAACTGAGTGACAGAGTAAGAAATAGTGTGATAAGAGAACGATGTGGTATAAAAGAAGACGTAGTGACTTAAATCGAGAATTAAATGGTTTGGGCACGTAGTGATAATGAATAAATGGAGACTGACAAAAAGGATTTATGAGTCAAGAGTGAATGCGAAAGTTGGAAGGGGAAGACCAAGGCGAACGTTCCTAGACCAAATCCAGGACATTTTAAGTAACTGCCAGGTCAAGAGTACTCTAAACAGACGAACTTGTATGAAAAATTTAATGAGAATGAAAGAAGCGAGGGAGATATGCAAGGATTGTGGCAAGTGGAAGGACGTTGTCTCTGCCTACCCCGAAGGGAATGAGGCGTTATGCTATGTATGTATGTACTTATAATCTTAGAATAATATTGACATTGAAGAAGGTATCTAAAAAAAAAGTGACATTAAAATTTGCATGCTATTGAATGGCAGATACAGTGAGACTGTTCTAATTTATTTACACTAATATGGCCTACCTGTATTTAGCAAATAAATAAATTTAATTTGATTTAAAAAGTGGCCGATGTCCTTCCTCAGCCTACAAACTATCTGTGTACCAAATGTCTTTTGAAACTGTTGAATAGTTTTGTCGTAAAAGCGTGCCAGACAGACTTACTTACGGATTTATAACATTAGTAATGGTTATCATTCTGGATTCGTATAATGTTATGAGTATTGACTTTGCTAGCAGAGGCATTAGATTTAGGACATTGCTGAACAAACGACGGAATTTATAATTTGTCTTTATCTAGACTGAAGACATCTTAAGCAAAAACAATCGGCCTCTTTACCCATTGTAAATTGTATCACTTGTCATCAAATGTGTTAAATCGCCAATCAGAAATGTCGTCAAAATTATACTAAATATTACTGACACTGAAAGTGTATTTTGTAATCAGTAATTTAGGGTAAAAAAGGTAAGGCAGCTCATTAACATTCCACTGCTGGTCACTCATAGGAGGCATAGTATACCAGTGCAATCGCTATTCCTTCACTCTCATAGTGGGATGTGACGGCAATCCGACAACCACGTGCTCTCCGAGGCACGGGGGTGGTCACATCGCCAACTACACAACACAGGGCAAATACTCAGAAAATCTTTACAGAAAACTCAATATCTCATTTGAATTCGCCCGATCCGGGACTCGAAACCAGGACCTCTTGTCTCATGTCTAACCTAACCATTAGACCCATGAGGCAGAAGAGGTATGGTAAGCAGCCCATTAATGTCCCACTACTGAGCACAGACCTCAGAGAGAGAGCATAGACCCACCCCGCTGCTCCGATGTGGCATGGCAGGCGTAGTACACAAGTGCATTCTCCATTCCTTTATATGACAGCGATCTAACACCCGCGAAGATAGATTAGGATTAGGACAGATGGCTTAATGTGCTCTGCAAGGCACGGAGGTGAAGCACACTGACGAGTTCACAACACGGGACTAATACGGAGAAAATCTTAATAGAAAACTCAATATCTCATTTGAATTCGCCCGACCCAGGACCTCATCTCTGCAGAAGAACACATTGACCACTAGACCAATGGCAGTCAATTGAGGGTACTTTAAGTTATATATCCAGGGTAATAGTTTATAGGTTAATTATAATAATGATTTATTTTTAGGATGGACAAGTCGAAAAGACTGAAAAGAAGCCGAGAGTAACTCGTCCCCGAGCGCTGTCAGAGAACAATGTCCAAGATGCTCTCTCTGAAGGCAAGACATCGCGTGAAGAAGAAATATCACCTCAACTAGACAGATACATCCGGGTGAGTGTTGGTCTAAACTAATATTATAAACAGGAAACATTTGTGTTTGTAACGTTTACACACACAAACTACTTTGTCACCATTTTCACTAAGCGACATATGCTATATTTCTTTCTCAATTAAAATAGGGATCCCTAAGAAAAATACATTAATGTAACCCAATGTGTGAAACAAAAAATCTGCCATCGCGTGCGAATTACGTTCGGGGGCAGCTAGGGGGTGCAAACAACTACAAACTGTTGCTTAAAAAAAGATTTATTAATTAAAAAAAAAAAATACAAAAAAAAACTATATCTAATTAAAACTACGTCCTAAACGATCGATGTAAGATCTCTAAGTGCCGTGAGCTCGCGGGGGCTCGCGGGCTAGGCGACCTGGATTTGCGTCACCGGCGTAAACTGCTGCGTTTGCGCCTCGTGCCGACGCGCTCTGTCACTAGGCGCGGACCGCGGTAGCAGGGGCTTGCGTAACACA
>JACTOM010000792.1:488910-504581 GCA_015832385.1 Elymnias hypermnestra
AATATTTAATTTCTTATTCTGTGGGCGTTTTTCTGGGTATTGTTGGTGCAATCAAACACTGTATTAATTAACTCGGTTTATAATGTTCAATCACTTAATGTTCCCGATATCAATTTACACAAACTCATTAACAATAATAGCTAGGAACGCGACAGTTTCAATAGTCGACCTTTGCGGCCGACCGCCGCTCGAGAACTGCCGAGAGACGGGCCGGACTACCACTTATTGACTCTGCCCCCACGCCGACACAAAGATGGCGCCAGCGTTCCACAGACTATTAAACACGGACCAGCGATCCACAGACTCATGCACTCCGACATATATATATACATACAAAATAAAATAATCTACAGTTCGTTCGCGTTAACATTCCAGTGAGTCATCATTGCACGTCAGCCGAACTCCGGCCCCTAACCAATCAAATCTTCAATTGGTCACTATGAAATTGTCCTTGTAATTTGAAAAGATTTGATTGGTTATGTGGCGGGGCTAGGCCGGCCCACAATGACGACTCACTGCATTGTTAACGCGAACGAACTGTAGATTATTTTTTAAATATATATAGGGTACATAATTTAGTCGTCGTCCGATGTCTAATGAATAATCAATTGCATATGTTGATTGGATTTAAATATAATATAATGCTTTGTTACATTCGTATAAGAAATATAATGTGGATTCTATAAATAACTTTCATAATAAAGGCGAGTTCCACAAAACGCCTTTGAGTCTTATTGTGTGAAAGCTTTTACTTAAAATAAATGTGTGTACACATCGATACGTCTGAGCTTCCAAGAAGCTCGGTATTACGGACGCGTTTCATAGTAACTCTACTGATATAATACATGTATATTTCGAATTGGAAATTATTTAGTTTTATTATACTAGCAATGTGTCCTGGTTTTACACAGGTAAATTATTTTCGCGCTCAATAAAGCTTTTTTTATTGCGGGGTGTAAAGTTCGATTTTCGGGATAAAAGTGCCACGTTTTCTCCCGGTTAGATTCCATTCACAGGCATGCGCGAACTTCAGTTTTCCTCCCCGTAACCACTTGATTATCGAGACGTTAAAGAGCACTTAAAATACGATGTAAGGTTTCACAAAATTGTACACGCACTACGAGAAAATATCTCATGTTTTATCTATTTATTTAGGAACACCAACATCACATATATTAAACGTATAATTAAAGCTTTCAAAATTAATTAATTAATGTTATATATTGTGAATGACTATAAAAAAGGGGAATAAACGAAAGGTAAACTAACTGCATTGCACTTACGTACTATAACTACACTACACTTACGTAATCACAAAGCAGCTCAAATTGTTGTCAGTATTTTACATATTTTTGATTTCACACGCGTTTTAAAAAAAATGCACTGGCAAGAATGCTTTATATCAATAATATACTATTTGTAGATCTCATAAAAGGGTTTCTGTATTCTGTATAACTTTCCTGTTACCGCATTGTAAGTGATCTTTTTTTAAGCATATATATATTTAACTGCCTCATTGGTTTAGTGGTGGTTAGTGGTAGCAGCGTGGTGGGTGTATGCTCTAAAAACCCTGTCTCATGAATGGGGAGACCTGTGCCCAGCAGTGAAACGTTAATGAGTGCTAAGCCAGAGTCTAATTTCCGGAATGCCAGCGCCATCTAACTATCTATCTGGATAAAGTCAATGAGTTACAGGCCGGCGGCGTACTCGACAGTTCTCGAGTGACGATCTTCCAGAGCGTGGACTATTAGTATTTATATGTAATATGATATCCGAAATATTAAGTGTTTTGACATTATAATCTGAGTTAGTTGATAAAGTGTTTGATTGCGCCAACATTAACCACCGACGCCCACACTTTGGAGGTTGAATTATGGAACTCACTAATGACGATGTCGGCTGGAACCTTTGCTTTTCTCTGACATATACGTAGTGAGCTATTTTTAAAACGTAATTATGTGCCAACGCAGACTTTTTACGACATCTTTAAAAAAGGAATTATCTCAATGTTAGGCCGTGTTATATCTCTAGGAGATTAGGTAGCGTTTTTGATAAAGCTTAACATTTTCTGACACTCCCTTTACAATTTTCGATCAATTTGCACTAAACCTTGGCAAATTATATATATTAACCTATCTCAAAAGTGACCATATCTATTGTAGAAAATTAAATGACTATCTCTTCAGTATATACATACATACATAGCATCACGCCTCATTTTCCTTCGGGGTAGGCAGAGACACCATCCTTCCACTTGCCACGATCCTTGCATATCTCCTTCTCTTCTTTCATTCTCATTAAACCTTTCATACAAGTTCGTCGGTTTAGAGTACTCTTGACCTGGCTGTTATTTAGAATGTCCTGGATTTGGTCCAGGAACGTTCGCCTTGGTCTTCCACTTCCAACTTTCGCATTCCCTCTTGACTCATGAATCCTTTTTGTCACTCTCCTTTCACTCATTCTCTCTACATGCCCAAACCATCTAAGCATACCTTTCTTAATTTTAGTCACTACATCTTTTTTAATACCACAACGTTCTCTTATCGCACTATTTCTTACTTTGTCACTCAGTTTTAATCCACTCATACTTCTCAACGCTCTCATCTCTACCGCATTTATTTTACTTTTGTGATTCTTCTGCCATACCCATCTTTCACTACCGTACATAACCTTTACCATACCATACCTTTGAGACACCATCTGGCTATTCATAAAGGCGTGCAGATCACCATTTACCATATTCTCTGCATTTACTATCCTTTCGATATCACTTTCACATGTTCCATCTATTGTAAATTTAGGTCCCAAGTATACAAATTCTTTCACCTCTTCCACTTGTTTCCCATCTATCAAAATATTGGCATTCATCGTAGATTCATCTCGTCCAAAATTTGTTTACATTCACTTTCATTCCTTTCCCTTTCAAAGCTTCATTCCTAGCATCTCCTGTAGCTCATTAGCGGATGACGCAAGTATTACTTGATATATTATATATTGATGATAATGTAACATAATGATAACCAAGTATTATTTGATTTGATTGGAGCAGAAATCTTTTTCTGCCTACCCACTTTTGTATGATTTAAACGAGATATAGTTTATAGCATATTAGTGGTGCATAACAAGGTACCTTAAAGACATTAATACAAATTGGAAGCAGAAAAGTAACAGGCAACTTGTATATTATAAACTTCCTCGAAACTCAATAAAACTGACTCATTTCATAGTAACAATTCAATATTAAACACACTGTGAACGCGAAGTGGCCTTAGAGACAGATTTCTTGAGCAATTACGTTTACAGTTTGATGTTTACATGTTCACTGAGTTTAAACAATTACTGGCACGCAACAGCGAGTAAATACGGGTGTAATTTAATATATTTATATGTATCTTATATTTTTAGAGTCGCTCACTTATTTGTAGATTAAGTAATAAATACTATTCTCATTCCCCTGTGCTACATTACTTATACCCACTTGTATAAACTCCCCACTCAAAAAATAATAAGTCCACCAATCATAGTCGTCATGAAAACGACGACTAAACAGAAGTTTTGATTAAATTTGACAATTTCCGGAATAGCGTTAAACCGGATACGCCTGTAAACTTTGTAAATAAACGTGATATAATTAAAAAGAACTCAGCATAATAAACACATAGTGATTAAATAGCAATGCACTAAAATATTCATGATCGCTAACAATATGTTATGACACGTGGCTCAGTTGCACAGCGATGGGGGCCTTAATCCCTATCGATTTGGCCCTCATGTATGTTCCCTGATTTTCATTCATTTAAAGTAAAAAGTATCAAGTGACTAATTGACTAATGACTAAAACAAAATTGACTTATGTCTGACATTCTACGTAAATGTTACGGATTTAAAAATGTATTAGTTGTAATAGATATATATTCATAAGATATATTCGTTGTAAAGTAAAATCTGTATATTGATTAGATTATGAATTAAAAGTGTAAAAGAAGTAAGTGATTAAAATTAAGTGAAATAAATTTATAGTCCGACATAGTAGACTTTCACAGCTACGAGATCGGTATCTAGGAAGGAAACCAAGGGGCATTGTTAGTAATATAATAAAATAATAATAAAGAAAAGCACTAGGTACAAAAATTACAACTAAATGGTTTTGTAGTGGGTTATTAATAAACGGGGCGTACACGGAGTGGTTTCCTGTCGAAAGAGGTGTTCGACAGGGATGTGTTGCGTCGCCATGGCTGTTCAACCTATTCATGGATAACTGTTTGGCAGATTTAAAAGAAAGTATGTATGGGTTAAGAATGGATGAACTACTCATTAAATGTTTACTCTACGCTGATGATCAAGTAATACTTGCGTCATCCGCTAACGAGCTTCAGGAGATGCTAAATATTATGAATGAAGCTTTGACAGGGAAAGTGAATGTAAACAAAACGAAAGTTATGCTTTTTGAAAGAGATGAATTTATGATGAATGGCAATATTTTGATAGATGGGAATAAGTGGAAGAGATAAAAGAATTTACATACTTGGGATCTAAATTTACAAAAAATGGAACATGTGAAAGTGATACTGAAAGGAGAGTAAATGCAGGGAATATGGTAAATGGTGCTCTGCACGCCTTTATGAATAGCCAGATTAAAACTGAGTGACAGAGTAAGAAATAGTGTGATAAGAGAACGTTGTGGTATAAAAGAAGACGTAGTGACTAAATTGTGAAAGGTATGCATAGATGGTTTGGGCATGTAGAGAGAATGAGTGAAAGGAGACTGACAAAAAGGATTCATGAGTCAAGAGTGAATGGGAAAGTTGGAAGGGGAAGACCAAGGCGAACGTTCCTGGACCAAATCCAGGACATTTTAAATAAGGGCCAGGTCAAGAGTACTCTAAACCGAGGAACTTGTATGAAAGGTTTAATGAGAATGGAAGAAGCGAAGGAGATATGCAAGGATCGTGGCAAGTGGAAGGACGTTGTCTCTGCCTACCCCGAAGGGAATTTGACGTGATGCTATGTATGTATGTATTAATTACTCAATTGACAGAAATATGATAAAACTCATTAAAAAAGGTCGTCGTCGTCGTCGTCGTCATCGAATACTGACTCGACTACTACTGAACTATAGCCTTACAAAGGATATAGAATACTTTTTAGACAACCTAGACGTTCACTAATAACGAATTTCCTCATATTGCCACGGGATCCGGATATATAAGCGAACATTATTTAATGGATAATCTCCAAAAATATTCACCTGATTGGCTTTTTTTTGTCGCTGGGAAATGCATTTACGCACGGAGTGTACTCGCCAGCAAAGCCAAAATACCCACTAAAACCCAACGAGACCCGTCGTCTTCCATGCATGGGAATCCAGAGATACATTGAGGCATTCGCCTTTGGCCCACTGAATGAAACACAGATTATAAGAGGAGAAGTTTGAAAAAACTTCTGTCTCCTGGTTCCTACTCCCCTCTGTCGAGGCTCGACCCCTCTCTCCCTTTGCCGTGCCTCTTTTATCGAGATGATTGTCTCTCAAAAGGAGGCAGCCATTCTCCAGACTTGCTCACTGACAAGTATTGCATCTATAATAGCTGCCACAGAGGCACCACACGTGGCAAATAGCCGACCATTCACCATGACTGATGAGCACCTGTACCAATCTGTAGGAAAGTGATCTGTGCCCTTTGCCCAGCCATTTTTCCATATGAGGGCAAATCGCCCTCACAATGGCCCCGCCGGCTTGACATTCATCATACATATTTCCTTCGCGAGGTAAACATGTACTTATAACGGGTAACACTGCGAGAAACAGCAAATATTATTATAGGTAATTGTAATCGTGGAGGTGTCACGCAGTTGGCTGGAGTTACATTGATTTGGCATTGACAATGACGAACTAGTTGTCCTGCCATTATTTGAAAACTTATGACTATTAAATTATAAGTTTTTGACATCATCCCACTATTTATAACCACCAAAATACTATATAAAAATGAACAACGTTTCTTTTCGCTTGACAGCTCGTCTTTTAGGGTGTAGTGGAAGACTCATACTATGCAAACTAAAAAATTATTTGCTCAATTTGCCTTTCTGGAAATAGACTGGCCAAGACCTCTGCCAGTGAAGCGAGTACTTACGCCATTAGTCCAGCAAGGTAATATATAGAGCATCTATAGTAATCTCTGATAAATTTGTTAAAGGAAAATATATTACTTTATAAGGACTACACAAGAAGCCAAAATAAGCACATATATGATTTAAATATGACTCTATACAACTTGTGTCACTATCAAAGTGACAAAATTTTTTACTTTGACTTAAATATAGTTGTAAAACAAAATTTTAGGTTGACTCATGATACATTGTATCTGTCTCATAGTTGTAAGCGACAAATTGCTACATTAGTAGCTAATATTATTGAAAATACTTTAATGTATTCTACGTCTATTGACACCAACACTAGCTTTACTAGTGAAAAAAATGTTGACACTGTTAGTAGTATTACTAATCAAAGTTTTACATCTAAGAATATTTGTTTAAACTAGGTAAGGAGACAATGGTAGTGCCTTGTTTGAATATTGTTTTTCAAAACATACAAGGCATCACCAGCAAAGAATTAGAAATAGAATTGTTTTTATCTAATTTTCATATTGACATTTTATGTATAGCAGAGCACTGGCTCAAGAGTTGTCAATTATGTATGTCTTTTCAAAACCATACTTTGTCAAGTGTGTTCCACAGAAAAACTGCAATTCATGGTGGATCCTTGATATTAGTGAGAAATGAATTAAAATGTAAGGAGCGCAAGGATATTGTCATCCTTTCTGTGGAACGCACAATAGAGCTATCTTGTGTGGAACTGGAATTATATATAATCGTATGTGTTTATCGACCTCCTACAGGTGACTTCTGTATCTTTGAATGTTCAATGGAAGATGTTTTAAAAAAGTTATGTTTAAGTAAAAAAAAAGTATTAGTCTGCGGCGATTTTAATATAGACCTATCGAACAGCTCACCAAATAGTATTAGGTTACTAAATTTATTTAAATCTTTTGATTTGACAAATTTGTTTTTAGAACCTACAAGGGTAACAAGCAGTTCAGCTACATGTATTGATAATATCTTTTCTAATTGTAAATTATTGGGGAAATCAGTAATTAATAAGTTGACGTCAGACCACTCTGGGTTGATGATTTCCATAGCTGATAAAGTTAGACGAGAAAATCGTACTGTAACATTTAGGCCTATAAATAAGTTTAGAATTCAAAATTTCAAAGAGAAGGTACAGCATCAGTTAAGCCACCGTTGTCTGAATTCAGGTGATCCTAACAAGCATTATAGTAACATTTTTAACACTATAGAAAACCAATTTAAGAGCACTTTCAAGTTGAGGACCTCACACAGGCCCCATAACAATTTCACGTTTAAAGATTGGGCAACTGTTGGGATATATAAAAGTAGAAATCGACTATATGAATTGTATGCTATAAAGCAATATGATCATCGTGTCGAATTTATTAACTACGTTAGAAACTACTCTAAAATTTTTAAAAATGTGTGCATATTAGCGAAATCTTTGCATATTAAAAATAATATTAGAAATTCTAAGAATAAAATTTTAACTACTTGGAGTATAATAAAAAATGAAGCTGGAAAAGTAAAACCACGGGATACCAGCATTGAATTGTGTATAAATAATTGCATAATTTCGGAAAACACGGAAATTGCTAATATTTTTCAAAATTTATTCTGTGACAAAGCAATTTCTATGACTTCTACAATAAATTCATCGTCAACAGAAGCCTATTCTCTGCTTTCGAATCATGTTCCTGAGTGTTGTGTTCTCTTTAAATTCAAACATATCTCGGCAACTGATATTATTAAAACTTTTAAAACTTTAAATGTAAAAAATACAGGCGATATATGGGGAATGTCAGTTAAAGTTGTTCTTCCAATTATTGACTGTATTAGCCCGCACTTAGCAACCCTTTTCAATAATTGCATAGACTCTGGCATTTTTCCTGATCTTATGAAACAAAGTAAAGTTGTCCCCTTGTTTAAATCGGGTGATAAATCTGACCCTAATAACTATCGTCCCATTTCTGTGTTGCCAACCCTAAGTAAAGTTTTTGAAAAAATTATACTCACACAACTACTAGAACATTTTAGTGCCCATAGCCTGTTTCATCCTGAACAATATGGATTTAGAAAAGGTCGCAATACTACTGATGCGGGCGTGTCTCTTTCGAGACACATTTTTGATGCTTGGGAAAAGTCCCAAAATGCATTAGGAATTTTCTGCGACCTTTCTAAGGCTTTTGATTGTGTAGAACATAGCACTCTTTTACTTAAACTTAGTCACTATGGTGTGAGGGATGGAGCACTTAATTTGTTAAGCTCTTATCTTCAAAATAGAATTCAAAAGGTCTTTGTAAACGGTGTTGAGTCGTTAGGATCACCTGTAAAAATGGGTGTCCCACAAGGTTCAATCCTTGGCCCTTTTTTGTTCTTAATATATGTAAATGATTTGGCGTACCATGTGAAAGACAAATGTGATATAGTCCTATTTGCTGACGACACTTCGTTGCTGTTTAAAGTAGACAGAAATGTAGATAATTATGACGATGTAAATAGTACCCTGTCACAGGTCTCACGTTGGTTTTCTGTTAATAACTTGATGTTGAACTCGGCAAAGACTAAGTGCGTTGAATTCGCGTTGCCAAATGCAAAAGAAGTCTGTAAAAATATCAAAATAAATAATAGTCCGCTAAATATAGTTAAATCTACAGTCTTCTTAGGAATAACGTTAGACTCAGGGCTTCAGTGGGGTGCCCATATTAAGACTCTGGCAAGCAAACTTAGTTCAGCTGCATTTGCTGTTAGGAAGGTGAGGCAATACACTGATGTTGAAACTGCTAAAATGGTGTATTTCGCTTATTTTCATAGCATTATGTGTTACGGCATACTGTTATGGGGGAAGGCGGCGGACATTGAAACTATCTTCATTTTACAAAAAAGAGCAATACGTGCCATATACCAATTGGGATCTCGCGTTTCATTAAGAGAAAAATTCAAAGAAATATCTATTCTCACAGTACCGTCGCAATATATATTAAATAACATTTTATACATCCGTGATAATATTCATTTATACAGCAAAAGGAGCGAAACACACAATTTTAATACAAGAAATAAACACAAACTTGTAATGCCATATTTTAGAGTGAAAAAGGTTCAGAAGTCATTTGTCGGGTTGAGCATACGCATATTTAATAAGATACCTGAATCACTTCTGGGTTTGCCTCCACATAGTTTTAAGAAGTATGTTAAAAATGTCCTAATAAAAAAGGCATATTATAATGTGGAAGATTATTTAAGCGACAAAGATGTTTGGACATGATTCCAGTTGCATATGAAAGCTAAAAACATTGTAACCTACAAAAAAGCTATGTTAAAAGGAGTAACCGTTGAGTTTCTTGCCGGCTTCTTCTCAGCGGAATCAACTTTCCGAACCGGTGGTAGATTTGTTACCAACGGACAGACTACTGACGATTCAAAAGTGCTTTTTGAGCCTACTTGAATAAAGAATATTTTGATTTTGATTAAGCCTATGAATTTCAAAATCATCATAACTCTATGCAAAAGTAGTTATATTCATTAGTTAGTTGATAAATCTCAAATGCGGTTGTAAAGTCATACTATGTATAAGAAAAAGGATTTGATAAAATGGTTGGACTCTAAAAGAATGCACTTAAAAATAAATAATTAACAATATGACCTTAAAAATAAATAATTAACAATTTTCACAGTGACCAGTTGACTTAAGAAGGACGACTCACTGCATTCTTAACGCGAAAAAACTGTAGTAGACTGAGTAACCTAGTATAACCTATCGTGTTCCATCCTATTAATATCGATGTTCTATACTGATCCTATTCTAAAATATCACATTCTAATTATATAAAAGTGAACTGATTTTGTACGATAATAAATTGAAACTATCTGTATTTGTACATACATACATATATAACATCACACATCATTTCCTTCGGGGTAGACAGGGACCATGTCATTCCACTTGCCACGATCCTTGCATATCTCCTTCGCTTCTTTCATTCTCGTTAAGCCTTTCATACAAGTTTGTCGGTTTAGAGTTTGACCAGGCCCTTGTTTAAAAAGTCCTGGCTTTGGTCCAGGAACCTTCGCCTTGGTCTTCCCCTTCCAACTTTCACATTAACTCATGACTCATAAATCTTTTTTGCCAGTCTCCTTCCATTCATTCTCTTTAAGTGCCCAAACCATCTAAGCATACCTTTCTCAATTTTAGTCACTACATCTTCTTTCATACCACAACGTTCTCGCATTTGTATATTATGCAATTTAATAATAATGTTAAATATTGTCGCTCGGAAGAAGTCGCGATTAAATTATAGGATTCAATAGACGGCAGGAGTGCGCATGTTCGTGAAGCACTGCAGGCTTGTAGCACCCCTCCCGTAGGAATTGTCTGGGTACTGGCTCTATGCAATTTGTGCTATGGATTGATCGATATCGCTGCGGTTTAAACGGCACAAAGCTGGAAGGTCACTCGTATTTGAGGCCACGAGGGCAGAAACGACCTAACTAATGTTCGGTGAAAAAACACTCATTTCACCTTATGTGTCTCTTATTTTTTTACTTCAGTTTAGTTTAGAGGCTGTCCCTTAAAGAGACATAGACTTCACATTTTCAAAATGTTTTTCTATTGTAATGTATAGTAACTTTAATTTGTTCCTTCTGTCTATTCTGAGATCTTCTAAAATTTTTTGTTATAAATATGTCGTATAGAATTAAATTAAGTTTATTTATTTATTTAATAGACACACCAACAGACCATTATGACAACATTAACAATATGAATATTAATATAAGTATGAGGCCAACACAATGATCCTTTTACAGGTGTATACAACATTTATAAATTATTAAATAAAAATTGAAAAATCAAAATCAAGATCAAAATAAATATTTAGTTATTTAAGTATTGGACGGAATCATTTAGATACATATGTGTTCTTAAAACTAACTGGGTTATCGTGAAAAATGTCAATGTCGTTTAAATTATACGTACTGGCTAGCCTGTTTAAAGAGGAAAATTTGCCTAAGTTATATTGTCCTTGTGGGCGATCCCTCTGGGGAGCTCCGGGCTATCAATGTCGGGCAGCTGCAAGGAATAGAGGCGAACGGCTTGATGCTCAAGAGGTCCAGAGAATCAGGATCCTATCCGACAGGGCCCTGATTGAAAGGTGGAAGGAGGACCTCGGTTCTCTAGCTGCAGGTGTGGCCACGGTTGCAGCGGTGCGTCCATTCTTGGAAGATTGGCCTGCCCTGTAGGTTAGCGTACCGTGCCCCCTGCACGGTACGCTAACCTACAGGTTGGTACAGGTGTTAACTGGACATGGTTGCTTCGGCAAGTACCTGCACCAGAATGTAGGCTGCGAAGAGACGCCTGCTTGCCGTAAATATGAGGCGGCCGTCGACACTGAGCACCACACAGTAGCAAATTGTCAGGCTTGGGGAACCCCGCGACACATTTTGACATCGCTGATTGGGAGTGACCTCTCACTCCCCAGCATTGTAGGCCCTATGATTGGCGATGAGTCAGGTTGGAGAGCAGTGACGTACTTCTGCGAGGCTGTCATCCTGCAGAAGGAGGCACTAAACAGGCAAAGGGAGGTTATAGCAGACACTATTCCCTCTCGTCGGAGGAGGGGGGCGCCAGAAAGGGGGGAGCCCCTTTCTGGCGCCCCCCTCCACTAAACTAAACCCTGAAATCGGATTCATACGTCCGGAGCGCCCGAGTTGAATGCGTCACCGAACATCTGGACTCCAACACCTGGATGGAGAGGCTTCCGCTTGGTTTTAGTGGATATCCTGGTACGACCAGCGAGTCCCACACTCCCGGATGTAAGTTTTGACTTCATCCGGCGTGCATAAAGCATTTTCCAGCGAAAGGAAAAAAGTTGTATTATAAGATCAACCGCACACGAGAAATGGGTCAGATGACGCGCTTTCCGTCACAAGGCAGCAGCTGAAAATCAGCGACGTGTGTCAGGACTATGGCACACGGCATATGCCGAGCTGTACTGCCTTTTTGGGGCCGTGTGGGGGTTGCACAGCATTCCAATCACTTGCTGCGGTTTAAATGTTGTTCAATCAATCAAAATTAATTACGAGTATATTAACTATTTCAACAATGTACCACATAACTCTGAATAAACTTTTCTTTCTTTTAAATATTAAAACTTGTTTATATTCGAAGGTAGGTCGTTATCGTATCATATTGGAAGGAAATTATTTTACTTGGCGGCTCGTATTTACTGGTAATATCGGTCTATATCAGGAGTCTGCCACCATTTGAGTCTAAAGAGCCAAAAATTACAATTTACAAAACGTCAGAAGTGAAAGTTCTTTGGCAAAGTAATTTTTAAGTCTTGTTTATATTTATACAAATGCAAAACTTTTAATTTCTGAGATGAAGATATGATAGGAATTGAATTAATTTAATTGTCATTAAAATATTCAAAGTAAGAAATTATTTATTAAAATCTCAAATGACGAATTGTAAATAAAAATGCCAGGTGATTTTAGAAAAGAGAGTTTATTAAATATTTTTGTTTTATATTTTATGAAAAATAGTTTATTAAACGATTAAATGACGAGTGGCAAATATTAAAACTACCTAACCTTCAAACGAATTGACATAATAAACGCTGCACATCCTTGTGACTCTAATCACGCGTTTCGTCCGTAAAAATTGTACCCTCATGCGCCTAAAGAAGTTTCACTTCAAAATTTCTTGCCTACCGTAAACAGTATTTGCATAAATGAAGTTTTCGATGAAAACAACTAATCTATTCATTCATGTAAAAAATATATACGAGGTATGACAATAAAGTAATGAGACTGATTTTATTGCCGCGCTTGTGGTAAACCTTGAATTCACCTTGAAATTTCCTTTCTCTTTTTCCGGCATCCCCTCTCCATTGATATGTGTACCATCGCTCCAGCTTGTTTAGTTCGCCTGCTGCGTCAAGTTGAGTAGATGTGTGTTTGTAGTGCTCGTCACGAAAATGGAAAAACGAAATCAAGAGCAACGCGTCGCGATAAAGTTTTCCGCCAGATTGGGCGAAACAGCACGACGCCCAGGTGTTTCGATGGCACAAAGAGTTTAAGGAGGGGCGTGAAAGCGTAGAAGACGAGGCGCGGAGATCATTTTTCATAGCCGTGGAATCGTCCACAAAGAATTCGTTCCTCCGGGGAAAATTGTGAATCAAGTCTACTATTGCCAAGTATTCGAAAGATTGCGAAAACGAGTCAACAGGGTGCGCCCAGATATCACTCGTAACTGGATCCTTCATCACGACAACACGCCGTATCACACCGCCCACAGCGTGTCCCAATATTGGGCCTCTAAAGGGATCGCGGTGTTGCAACAGCCGCCTTATTCACCCGACATGGCACCCTGTGACTTTTTTCTGTTCCCTTAAACAAAATCGGTGGTCAAAGCAACCCATTTTGAGTCAATTACGGACATCCAGGTGGCCGTGACGAGGGTACTCGCGGACATCCCAGTCGAAGCGTTCCAGAAATGTTACCCAGCATGGAAAACGCGCTGGAATCGCTGTATAGCTGCCCAAGGGGGCTACTTTGAAGGGGATGGCAGAGTTGTGGAATAATTTTCAAATGTACGGTTTTTATGGAGTCAGTCTCATTACTTAATTGTCATACCTCGTATATTCCTATATAAATAGTGTTTCTCACAGTAATTATATATAATCTAAATTGCTGTTTATTGCATTCTACATTGCTTTACAATCTAAACAAAATTAACGCATCTGGCTCGCGAGCCACAGGTTACCGACCCCTGATCTAGGCGTTTCAGAGATTACCCAGGAAAATAGCTGGCACCTAGCCTAAGTACCTAGTAGTTTTATATAATGGTATATACTTTCGTATATCTTCAGTGAAATGAAGTCATTTTAAAGCTACAAAAAAAAAACATCTAATTTATTTTATTTTTGTAAATATATAATGTTGGTTAAATAGCTAAGATATGAAATCAAGAATTCTTTATTCAAGTGGGCGTTTAAGTGGTCGTTTATAATCATAAAAATGAAGAATGACTTAAAATCTACAGTTACGAGAGTTTTCTCTTCGCCTTAAGAACTTATAATAAACTGTAAATATATTGTTAGATACCTAGTCCCCCCCCCCAGACTGCCTCATTGGTCTAGTGGTTAGCATGTTCGACTACAGATATGAGGTCCTAGGTTCGAGTCCCGGGTCGGGCCCAAAATCAAAATCAAAAATCCATATTGAGTTTTCTATTAAGATTTTCTCAATATTTACCCGAAGTTGGGAAGTTGGCGGTGTGATCCACCCCCGTGCCTCGGAGAGCACGTTAAGCCGTCGGTCCTGCGCCTGATCTCTCTCCGGTCGTGTCGGATTCCCGTCACATCGGACTATGAGAGTGAAGGAATAGAGAGTGCACTTGTGTACTATGCCTGCCAATCCGCAGTGGAGCAGCGTGGTGGGTCTATGCTCTAAAAACCCTCTCTCATATGAGCGAGGAGGCCTGTGCCCAGCAGTGGGACGTTAATGGGCTGCTACTTACTTTTACTTTACTTTACCTAGTCCCTAAAACAAAGATTTTAATCATAATTTGCAAAATGATGATGCACAGATATACATACATACATTTCCTGTGCGATGATAATCGCGTATTGTTCTAGACAAGGCTGCAGCCGAGTTCATGCCATACAAATCACATATGTTCACTATGAACGCACACTTCAACCTACTTTTTGACGGCCACGATGGCATAATCATGGTTACCTGTCTCGCTTACAAAAATATGGCTCAATTGTTTCCCGATCCCGTGGAAATCTGTCATTTATCCAATCAATATGAACACACCCACATAAAATACCAATGTGCTTGAAGTAAAACATATATTATGTTGTCGAAACCGTATATAACGACATAAAGAGATAGTATATATATATGCTAATTCGTTTGAATATTCACAAATGACATGTAGCATTTTAATTTACCACTCGTCATTTAACAATTTAATATACTATTTTTCATAAATTAGCTTTTCTAAATTTCAAATTAAAAAACAAAATTTAATTAATAATTAAATAAGTCTATCAAATTATTACGATAATATAATGTAAAAAAAAGGTAAGTAGCAGCCCATTAACGTCCCACTGCTGGGCACAGGCCTCCTCGCTCATATGAGAGAGGGTTTTTAGAGCATAGACCCACCACGCTGCTCCACTGCGTATTGGCAGGCATAGTACACAAGTACTCTCATAGTCCGACGTGACGGCAATCCGACACAACGGAAAGAAGAGATCAGGCGCAGGACTGACGGCTTAACGTGCTCTCCGAGGTACGGGGATGGACACGTCGCTAACTACACAACACAGGGCAAATACTGAGAAAATCTTAATAGAAAACTCAATAACTCATTTGAATTCGCCCGGCTCGAACCCAGGACCTCATGTCTGTATTCGAAAATGCTAACCACTAGACCAATGACGTAAGGTAACCATTAATGTCTTACTACTGGGCACAGGCCTCCTCCTTCATTGGAGAGAGAGTTTAGAGCATATACCCCCCCCCCCCCC
>JACTOM010000792.1:504591-522043 GCA_015832385.1 Elymnias hypermnestra
CCCCCCCCCCCCCCGTCCAATGTGGCATGGCAGGCGTAGTACACAAGTGCATTCAGTATTCCCTTATATAGTTCGATGTGACGGCGATCTAACGCTCGCGAGGGCAGATTAGGATTAGGACCGATGGCTTAACGTGCTCTGCCAGGCACGGAGGTGGATCATATCGCCAACTTCCCAACTTCGGACAAATATTGACATTATAAGCTCAATATTGATTTTTAAATTGGCCCGACCTGGGACTGGAACCCAGGACCTCACGTCTGTAGTCGAACATGCTAACCTCTAGAGCAATGAGGCAGAACCACCCTTACGGTAAAAATTTGTTATAAACCTATTCTCATGCCTACTGAATATACATATAAATTTCATCAAAATCGGTCAAGCTGTTTCGTAACACTAAAACTGTGACTTAAAAAGTTTCGCTGTTCGTTCGCCCAATTTCGTAACGCTTTCGTCACGTCTTTACCAGCTCATTACCCAAGTCAAGCGTGCGTTAAAGAATATTTACTTAAAAATATTAAAATAGTATAATTTGAAGCTCTAATCTAAATAAAATAATATTATAGTGATGATGATAAAAAAGGGTTATTGATTGAGTTTGTTAAGGGTTCTTCTCATAAGAAAGCTCGAAGAAA
This sequence comes from Elymnias hypermnestra, assembly GCA_015832385.1. Taxonomy (NCBI): domain Eukaryota; kingdom Metazoa; phylum Arthropoda; class Insecta; order Lepidoptera; family Nymphalidae; genus Elymnias; species Elymnias hypermnestra. The sequence continues at coordinate 505,227 of JACTOM010000792.1, forward strand.
CCTTCGTAATTTTAAAATGTAATTAGTTGTTTAATAACATCATCAACCGTGAAAATAGACTAATCAAATGTGCCTACAAAAATAGATAATTTTTTATTTAATTCTAATTGTATTCATTTTAAAAAGTGTGCAAAAATGATCTTATTTAACCATACAATGATGTAATTGAAGAACTGACTGTCAATTAGATGGATTATTTTTACATTTTATTCGTCGACTAAATTATAATAATATATTATGCCAGTAATTAGTAAAATTTATGATGCATTAAATAGGTTTCACGTGGAAACTTCGCAACAGGTCTTTTAGTTATAAATTCAGTTACGAGTAGACTGTAATATGTTAAAATTATGATATTACGAAATCTGTAATATTTATTTAGTAATGATACGGAAAAGAATGTTTTTTTAAAGATTCATTCAAAAATTGTTTCTGTAAGTAGGCTTTAACGGCACTTTTAATGATCGAGTCATGATGATATTACTGAACAACTTACAATCTAAAGTTACTTGTAAAAAAAGATCATATCTTCGATCTATCTGATCTCTTTATCGATCGGTTATATCTCGAAAGCGTTGTAAAAAGAGATTATATCTTCGATCTATCTAATGTCTTCAATCGATCGATTATATCTTGAAATCGTTGTAAAAATAGATTATATCTTCGATATATCTGATGTCTTCGATCGATCGATTATATCTTGAAAGCGTTGTAAAAAGAGATTATATCTTCATCTATCTGATGTCTTCAATTTATCGATTATATCTTGAAAGCGTTGTAAAAAAAGATTATATCTTCGATCTATCTGATGTCTTCAATTTATCGATTATATCTTGAAAGGATTGTATAAAAAGTTATATAGGTCAGAAACAAAAAAGGACGCGACAATTGAATTTCTACGGCACTTAATACCATTCAGGAATGAGCAGCGTACATTGTAACTGATTTAGTTTGCGCCCACGTACACTTGAGTGATAAATTGCATAATTATTTTACTGGCGTTCGCAAAAAATATATTCACTGCATCCGTAACCTATGTCGATTACGTCATAGATAAAGTTATTAAACTGACTTCGCAGTTATTTGCTTAACTCTGATCCCAAATTGGTAAGTAATAATACGGTCTAAGTTAACCGCGCCAATCCGAAAAGTAATTTTTTCCGAAGCCATTCAGACGAATAATGTAAAATTCTAATTCAAAAATGATTTGAATTGCCAAATATAAATTTTCCAACACATTATTGCCAATGTACAATTGATGGTTTTAAAGAACGACTTAAAATAAAATCTAATCTCCAGCCCACAACAAACTCAGTCGCGCATCGTAACAATATGATATTAATTGTATGTATTAGAATTTGTCACAAAAATTGTTGATAAATCAAGCTGATGCTATCCTACAAGAAACAAAACATGTAGACATAATACTATATATTATTTTATTCGGGTAGCTGCGCCAGATATTTTCGTCCGATATTCCTCAGTGCCTGAAGACCAAAGTCTTCGAACAGTGCGTGTTCCCTGTGATGACCTACGGTTCTGAGACGTGGTCGCTGACTATGGGCCTCATGCGGAAGCTCAGAGTCACGCAGCGTGCGATGGAGAGGGCTATGCTCGGAGTTTCTCTACGTGATCGAATCAGTAATGAAGAGATCCGTAGTAGAACCAAAGTCACCGACATAGTCCTATGCATCGCGAACCGAATTGGGGGCCGAAGGTGCTGGAGTGGCAACCCCGCACCGGACGGCGCAGTGTAGGCAGTTCCCCCACAAGGTGGACCGACGTTATAAAGAGGGTCGCCGGTAGCCGCTGGAGCCAGGCGGCGCAAGATCGGGCCTTGTGGACGTCATTACGTAAGACCTATGTCCAGCAGTGGACGTCCATCGGTTGAAGCGACGACGACGATTGTATTACCCGTTGAAGCTGCGACCGGTCACTAGTTAAATAATGAAATAATAATGTTAACATTTTTGACTGGGACATTACAAGATCTGCAAAGCTGTGTAGGAGTCGTAATATCGCTGTAGAAGCAGATGCGATGCAAATGTCTGTTATCACGTACAAAAAATGCAGTCTCTTAGCTGAGAAGTGATTTTGTTTAATATATTTCGAATAAAAGTATTGTAAAGGGACGTCATGAAGGAGGACAGCGAAATAAGCGAAGTATGTTTTAATATATTTACATGCACACGTATAACTCATCATAAATCAACAAAGTTAGTCCTTGTAAATCTACAAAGTTGCTTCTTGTAAATCTAGAAAATTACTCCTTGTAAATCTACAAAGTTGTTCCTTGTAAATCAACAAAGTTACTCCTTGTAAATGTACAAAGTTAATCCTGGTAAATCTATAAAGTTATTCCTTGTAAATCTACAAAGTTGCTTCTTGTAAATCTAGAAAATTACTCCTTGTAAATCTGCAAACTTGTTCCTTGTAAATTAACTAAGTTACTCCTTGTGCATCTACAAAATTGTTCCTTGCACATTAACAAAGTTACTCCTTGTAAGTCTACAAAGTTGCTCCTTGTAAATCTATAAAGTCATTCCTTGTAAATCTACAAAGTTAATCCTTGTAAATTGACATCTTACTATGAGTAATTTTGGCTACTTTTATTACTATATATTTATTAAAAAAAATTCGGATCACAAAAATCCCTGTCAGTGTTTGTCAACTAAATCGCTTTTGATGACTCTTTTCATTTATTTTGTAATAAAACATTTACTTTTGCAATTTTGTTGAAAAAACCGAAAGATCGTCGAGTAAGAATTCTGCTGTCAAATAAGTTACAGAAGCTTCAAATAGATGGCGACGTACTTACTCTTACTTTTACGCAAAGTTTTTTATGTGAGCTAGTTGTATTTATAAAATACATTAACCTCATTTTCTTTAGCCATATTTTGTAATATTTTAGTGTAAGGTGTGTCTGCGGTATAATTTAGTTAATGCAGGCTATAATGTTACGAACCCAGCCCTCTTCGCGCCTTAAGCACACCCTGTCGCACCTACCTATCGATCTACCCTCCTGAAATACGATAAAATTGCCCTATCAGTATTTTATTGCGTACAAGTTAGCTCTTGACTGTAATCTCAGCCGATAGTAAATGATGATATAGTCAATCATGGTAGGTAGTGTGCTAATCTGGCGATAGGTAATATATTATGTTGAGAAGCATGAGTGGATTAAAACTGAGTGACAGAGTAAGAAATAGTGTGATAAGAGAACGTTGTGGTATAAAAGAAGACGTAGTGACTAAAATTGAGAAAGGTATGCTTAGATGGTTTGGGCATGTAGAGAGAATGAGTGAAAGGAGACTGACGAAAAGGATTTATGAGTCAAGAGTGAATACGAAAGTTGGAACGGGAAGGCCAGGGCGAACGTTCCTGGACCAAATCCAGGACATTTTAAATAAGGGCCAGGTCAAGAGTACTCTCCACCGACGAACTTGTACGAAAGGTTTAATGAGAATGAAAGAAGCGAAGGAGATATGCAAGGATCGTGGCAAGTGGAAGGACGTGGTCTCTGCCTACCCCGAAGGGGATGAGGCATGATGCTATGTATGTATGTATTGTATAGGGTTATGTATATAGACGCTGGTGTGATAGCGGAGTACTCGCTTCGGTGACAGAAGTCCCGGGATTCCGCCAGGGCAAATTTCGGTAATTTATTTTTTAATTTGTCAACATGGCCATAGTCGAGACTACTGTTTGTCTGCGTTAAGAATATTGTGAGTCAGTTAAATGGGCACTATGAACTTCACCTTGTAATTTGAAAAGATTTGATTGGTTAGGGGGCGGGGCAAGGCAGGCCTACAATGACGATTCACTGCATTCTTAACGCGAACGAACTGTAGTGATTATCATATAAGACAGACTGCAAAGAAAAAATTTGCCTTCCAATTCGATCCTGTTTAGAAATCATTGAAAAATAAATTACCACTTACCATGTTTGCCCGAGGCCGTCTCATATTGTATCGTTACTTTGTCATATAAATTCTTAGGCCTTCACTGCACTTTTACGTTGTCAAATCGAGTCGTTTTGTCATGTTAATTCTCAGGCCTTTGCTGCACTTTTACGTTGTCAAATCGAGTCGTTTTGTCATGTTAATTCTCAGGCCTTCACTGCACTTTTACGTTGTCAAATCGAGCCGTTTTGTCATGTTAATTCTCAGGCCTTCGCTGCACTTTTACGTTGTCAAATCGAGTCGTTTTGTCATGTTAATTCTCAGGCCTTCGCTGCACTTTTACGTTGTCAAATCGAGCCGTTTTGTCATGTTAATTCTCAGGCCTTCGCTGCACTTTTACGTTGTCAAATCGAGTCGTTTTGTCATGTTAATTCTCAGGCCTTCGCTGCACTTTTACGTTGTCAAATCGAGCCGTTTTGTCATGTTAATTCTCAGGCCTTCGCTGCACTTTTACGTTGTCAAATCGAGTCGTTTTGTCATGTTAATTCTCAGGCCTTCGCTGCACTTTTACGTTGTCAAATCGAGCCGTTTTGTCATGTTAATTCTCAGGCCTTCGCTGCACTTTTACGTTGTCAAATCGAGTCGTTTTGTCATGTTAATTCTCAGGCCTTCGCTGCACTTTTACGTTGTCAAATCGAGCCGTTTTGTCATGTTAATTCTCAGGCCTTCGCTGCACTTTTACGTTGTCAAATCGAGTCGTTTTGTCATGTTAATTCTCAGGCCTTCGCTGCACTTTTACGTTGTCAAATCGAGCCGTTTTGTCATGTTAATTCTCAGGCCTTCGCTGCACTTTTACGTTGTCAAATCGAGTCGTTTTGTCATGTTAATTCTCAGGCCTTCGCTGCACTTTTACGTTGTCAAATCGAGCCGTTTTGTCATGTTAATTCTCAGGCCTTCGCTGCACTTTTACGTTGTCAAATCGAGTCGTTTTGTCATGTTAATTCTCAGGCCTTCGCTGCACTTTTACGTTGTCAAATCGAGCCGTTTTGTCATGTTAATTCTCAGGCCTTCGCTGCACTTTTACGTTGTCAAATCGAGTCGTTTTGTCATGTTAATTCTCAGGCCTTCGCTGCACTTTTACGTTGTCAAATCGAGCCGTTTTGTCATGTTAATTCTCAGGCCTTCGCTGCACTTTTACGTTGTCAAATCGAGTCGTTTTGTCATGTTAATTCTCAGGCCTTCGCTGCACTTTTACGTTGTCAAATCGAGCCGTTTTGTCATGTTAATTCTCAGGCCTTCGCTGCACTTTTACGTTGTCAAATCGAGTCGTTTTGTCATGTTAATTCTCAGGCCTTCGCTGCACTTTTACGTTGTCAAATCGAGCCGTTTTGTCATGTTAATTCTCAGGCCTTCGCTGCACTTTTACGTTGTCAAATCGAGTCGTTTTGTCATGTTAATTCTCAGGCCTTCGCTGCACTTTTACGTTGTCAAATCGAGCCGTTTTGTCATGTTAATTCTCAGGCCTTCGCTGCACTTTTACGTTGTCAAATCGAGTCGTTTTGTCATGTTAATTCTCAGGCCTTCGCTGCACTTTTACGTTGTCAAATCGAGCCGTTTTGTCATGTTAATTCTCAGGCCTTCGCTGCACTTTTACGTTGTCAAATCGAGTCGTTTTGTCATGTTAATTCTCAGGCCTTCGCTGCACTTTTACGTTGTCAAATCGAGCCGTTTTGTCATGTTAATTCTCAGGCCTTCGCTGCACTTTTACGTTGTCAAATCGAGTCGTTTTGTCATGTTAATTCTCAGGCCTTCGCTGCACTTTTACGTTGTCAAATCGAGCCGTTTTGTCATGTTAATTCTCAGGCCTTCGCTGCACTTTTACGTTGTCAAATCGAGTCGTTTTGTCATGTTAATTCTCAGGCCTTCGCTGCACTTTTACGTTGTCAAATCGAGCCGTTTTGTCATGTTAATTCTCAGGCCTTCGCTGCACTTTTACGTTGTCAAATCGAGTCGTTTTGTCATGTTAATTCTCAGGCCTTCGCTGCACTTTTACGTTGTCAAATCGAGCCGTTTTGTCATGTTAATTCTCAGGCCTTCGCTGCACTTTTACGTTGTCAAATCGAGTCGTTTTGTCATGTTAATTCTCAGGCCTTCGCTGCACTTTTACGTTGTCAAATCGAGCCGTTTTGTCATGTTAATTCTCAGGCCTTCGCTGCACTTTTACGTTGTCAAATCGAGTCGTTTTGTCATGTTAATTCTCAGGCCTTCGCTGCACTTTTACGTTGTCAAATCGAGCCGTTTTGTCATGTTAATTCTCAGGCCTTCGCTGCACTTTTACGTTGTCAAATCGAGTCGTTTTGTCATGTTAATTCTCAGGCCTTCGCTGCACTTTTACGTTGTCAAATCGAGCCGTTTTGTCATGTTAATTCTCAGGCCTTCGCTGCACTTTTACGTTGTCAAATCGAGTCGTTTTGTCATGTTAATTCTCAGGCCTTCGCTGCACTTTTACGTTGTCAAATCGAGCCGTTTTGTCATGTTAATTCTCAGGCCTTCGCTGCACTTTTACGTTGTCAAATCGAGTCGTTTTGTCATGTTAATTCTCAGGCCTTCGCTGCACTTTTACGTTGTCAAATCGAGCCGTTTTGTCATGTTAATTCTCAGGCCTTCGCTGCACTTTTACGTTGTCAAATCGAGTCGTTTTGTCATGTTAATTCTCAGGCCTTCGCTGCACTTTTACGTTGTCAAATCGAGCCGTTTTGTCATGTTAATTCTCAGGCCTTCGCTGCACTTTTACGTTGTCAAATCGAGTCGTTTTGTCATGTTAATTCTCAGGCCTTCGCTGCACTTTTACGTTGTCAAATCGAGCCGTTTTGTCATGTTAATTCTCAGGCCTTCGCTGCACTTTTACGTTGTCAAATCGAGTCGTTTTGTCATGTTAATTCTCAGGCCTTCGCTGCACTTTTACGTTGTCAAATCGAGCCGTTTTGTCATGTTAATTCTCAGGCCTTCGCTGCACTTTTACGTTGTCAAATCGAGTCGTTTTGTCATGTTAATTCTCAGGCCTTCGCTGCACTTTTACGTTGTCAAATCGAGCCGTTTTGTCATGTTAATTCTCAGGCCTTCGCTGCACTTTTACGTTGTCAAATCGAGTCGTTTTGTCATGTTAATTCTCAGGCCTTCGCTGCACTTTTACGTTGTCAAATCGAGCCGTTTTGTCATGTTAATTCTCAGGCCTTCGCTGCACTTTTACGTTGTCAAATCGAGTCGTTTTGTCATGTTAATTCTCAGGCCTTCGCTGCACTTTTACGTTGTCAAATCGAGCCGTTTTGTCATGTTAATTCTCAGGCCTTCGCTGCACTTTTACGTTGTCAAATCGAGCCGTTTTGTNGCAGGACCGACGGCTTAACGTGCTCTCCGAGGCACGGGGGTGAATCACACCGCCAACTTCCCAACTTCGGGCAAATATTGAGAAAATCTTAATAGAAAACTCAATATCGATTTCGAATTGGCCCGACCCGGGACTCGAACCCAGGACCTCATGTCTGTAGTCGAACATGCTAACCACTAGACCAATGAGACAGTCACATAGTCGCGCACATACTTAATGCAAATTTAACACTTATCCGGTCATGGATTCCATCATCAGAACTGGATTTAAAAACATGGGACCCTATGACGAGCACAACAAACATAAAAAAAATACAGACGAATTGATAACCTCCTCCTTTTTTTGAAGTAGGTTAAAAATAACATTTACCACTCGTCATTTAATCATTTAATATACTATTGTTCATATTAAAATCTCTTTCAAAAACAAAATTTTATAAATAATTTCCAATATTGACAAAATACACGTGGTATTTTTATGTACAATTCGTCATTCGTGAATATTTAAATTAATACAAATAATTTATATTATAAATTATTCGTATTCATTTTCGCCACTTTTAATATTTTAACGACAGTTAAATTTCTGTCATATCTTCCTTTTTCCCTTCCTCTAAGTCTCGAATATTTGTATAAATATAAACAAGAGTTAAAAATTAGTTTGCCAAAGACGTTTCACTTCCGAAGAGTGTACTTAACACGCACGCACTTATGATTTAAAAAAAAAATTGATATAGGGTTTTTTGGAAGTTATAATGATTAATTTTTCCAGGAAAATAATATAATAGTCGAAATCGTAATCGTTTTTTTGTAGTAATTAAATAATGGAATATCTTGAATCGTTAGCTAATATCCGTACATATTATATTACAAAGCCCTCTATCGCGTCTGTCAGAATTAAAGGTGAAGTTTCGAATTTTCGATTCGAGCTACGTAATTCATAAGTACGAATTATTCGCACACTCCACACGCTTTTATTAGCTTGGGTTACATACATACAGTATGTAACTATATAACGGAATCTTTGAGCGCGATTTTTAGCTATCTCCAGAAGTCTAATTGAAAACTTTGTATACTTATTAAGTGCCAATGACAATGCCATAATGCGTTAAAAATTCTCGTTTTCCTCGTTAGGGCCAGGATTAAGATATTCTATTGATAGATTCTCTATGAGGGAGTGAAAGAGACAGAGCTACTTGGCGATCTGCCGTCTTTTTGGAAGGTGGTTTAATTATATAAATAAGACCAGAACTAATTAACTAGATGTGTGGGAAAATACTAAACATACATACATACATAGCATCACGCTATTCATAAAAGCATGCAGAGCACCATTTACCATATTCCCTGCATTCACTCTCCTTTCGATATCACCTTCACATGTTCCATCTTTTGTAAATTTAGATCCCAAGTATACAAATTCTTTCACCTCTTCCACTTGTTCCCCATCTATCAAAATATTGCCATTCATCATAGATTCATCTCGTTCAAAAAGCATAACTTTCGTTTTGTTTACATTCACTTTCATTCCTTTCCCTTTCAAAGCTTCATTCATAATATTTAGCATCTCCTGAAGCTCGTTAGCGGATGACGCAAGTATTACTTGATCATCAGCGTAGAGTAAACATTTGATGAGTAATTCATTCATTCTTAACCCATACATACTTTCTTTTAAATCTGTCAAACATTTATCCATGAAAAGGTTGAACAGCCATGGTGACGCAACACATCCCTGTCGAACACCTCTTTCGACAGGAAACCACTCCGTGTACGCTCCGTTTATTCTGACACAGGCACTAGAACCCTCATAGAGAGACTTCAATGCTTGGATCAGACAAAATACTAAATCTTACTAAAAATAAATAATAAACAAAACTGGAAAATAACTTTTAATAATAAGTCATAAACAGAATCATTGAATTCAAAGTGAAAAGCGTGGGGTGCATTTCACAACATTCGCATAACTCTCCTTTCATAGACAGCCAATAGAATGATTGTAACCTTTAATATATGAAGAACCCCACGGCTTTCACTCTGAATTCAATGATTCTGTTTATAACTTATTATTAAAAATTATTTTCTAGTTTTTAGTGTAGTTATTTATATAGGTATACTGACCATTCACAATATTTATCAATATTAAATACCATAACTGTTATAACATAGATTCATGTATTACATAGCGTATTTGGTAGGAATATTCCTTTTGATGAGTAGCTGTCAGCTAAGAACGGATTTTACGAAATTGATTGAAATTTGGTACAGCGATAATCTAGAGCCTGAAGGAGGACTATAATCTATTTGCAGTAATACACAGCAAATAACTCATTGAAGTATTTATACGTATGATTTTTATTTGTAAAGCATCGTCATTTTTCTAGCACAGCATGGTCCTTTCGCCATTTCACTCTATCCGCTGTCATTTCTACATTCACACCCCTTACAAGCATATCCTCTTTCACACAGTTCATCCACACTTTTTTGATCGCCCTCTCCCGGCCCTGCCGCTTACCATCATATTCAGGCTCCTCTTGCATACATGGCTATCCTCCCTTCTCATGTCATGTCCATACCAGGATAGCCTTCCACTCCTTAACTTGTCAGTCACTGGTGTTACTTTCACACTTCCTCTAATATACTTATTCCTAATCTTACCTAATATTGCCACTCCACACATACATCTCAACATTCGCATCTCCGCTGCATGCAATTTCCTTTCATTCTCCCCTTTGGTAGCCCACCACTCTGATCCATACAGGATGACAGGTCTTACGATTGTCTTATAAATTTTTCCCTTGAGTTTGAGAGGTATTCTGGCATCGCAAATTGTTCCCGAGACCTACCTCCACTTCATCCAACCTGCATTTATCCTGCTAGTAACATCTCAGTCAATGCCGCCGTCGTTTTGGAAGATAGAGCCGAGGTAACGGAAATCGGAGCAGACTCGAAGGGGTACACCATCTAAGACAATCGAAGACTGGATGGAAAATAGAACAGATGTTCTGTTTTGGTCCTATTGATCTTCAACCCTGCGCTTTCTAGTTTTTCCTGCCATATTTCCAGCCTTCGCTGTACCTCAGCTCCATCCTCTCCAACAAGCACAATGTCATCGGCAGACAGCATGCACCAGGATGCTTCCTTTTGTATGTTTGATGTCAATGCATCCATTACTATGAGGAACAAAGCTTAAAGCCGATCCCTGATGCAAACCAACGCCCACATTGAACTGCGGAGCGAACGTATGTAGTTGCTCTACCGTACATCATCATCGTATCATATGCCTTCTCCAGATCAACGAATACATATGCAAGCTCTTATGTACTCGTTTGTACTTTTCGCAATTTGTAAAGCAATTTGTCTAAATTATTGAAAATGCTACCCATTCAAACCAATGAAAAAAAAAACATTCAACGCAGACGATGTCGCGGGTTCAGCTTGTGAATTATAAAGCTCAAAAGCCTTAGGTAAAGCTTACCCTTAGCGTGTACAGCGCTCGCACTGAATTCAGGCCTTCAGTACGTAATGTGACGTCCTCGCTGTTAGACGTGGACTCTGCTATGGTTATACAAGTGCGAAGACTGGATTTCCCCTTAATATCGAATACAGCCTTTATCCCATGACATTGTGAAAGTTATGCAAATAAAACCGCATATATCGAAGTGACCAAGTGTAATTTTAACAAATAGTGCGTCATATTAGGTAAGAAAATTTGGACTTATGTCATAACAGATTTAACGTCACTTATACCGAAATATTTACAATTTTTTTTAACTAAGACATAAGAAGTAAGTAGAAAGTGCGTAACTTATATTTTGATGTATATTAGTTGAAAATGATTTTAAACGTGCCTTCTTTTTAACCGACTTCAAAAAAAAGGAGGAGGTTATCAATTTGACTGTTTTTTTTTCATGTTTTTAACCTCATATCTCCCGACTGGGTGGACCGATCTTGATGATTTTTTTTAAATGAAAGGTAGTGCTCGTCATAGGGTCCCATTTTTTATAAACCAGTTCTGATGATGGCATCCATGACAAAACCGGATAAGTCTTAAATTTGCGTAAGCATGTGCGCGACAAAAGGGTGAATAACTCAAGATCACGCCAATCGATTTCGATAATTCTTTTTAATTAGATAGGATATACTTCATGGGTTGCTTTGTGATAGTTTCTGATGATGGAATCCATGACAAAGTGACGGAACTCTTCAATTCTTAGGAGCAAATCAACGATACTCGGCAGAATCTTCTATAAGCTATCCAGATATTTGAGTCGCCTACCGTAACTTCGGTACGGTCAAGTGCTAGTCGTTAAATATGAAGATCAATGGAACTCCTCAACGGCTTACAGTAAGGATGTGATTTGTGGCAGAATATACAACTGTCTGTAATCAAATAGCAATGAGCTTACGTTTTTTGCTGCATTGCAATATTTATAAGGTGTACTATGTGTGAAGCGGTGGTAGCTCAGTATGGGGGGGGGGGGACTTTTGCGTATTAGTGATGTGCTCTATTACCATATAAAAGGTTGCAATTCAAAATGCATATTAAAAAGTTTTTTATTCAAGTAGGATTTTACAGCATTTTGTAAAGTCAAATATCGTAAACCTCGGCTGACACCGACTCCGAATATAAAATACGAAGAACATCATAAAAGAATACGCAATTATTTCTTACTTTTTAGAGCATATTATTTTATTTGTAGGTTTGTTTTGAAGGCGGTTTTTTTTTGTTAAAATTTATGTTATTTATTAGTATATTGTCTTTCTCAGTTCTGGAAGAGATCGGCATTAGACCGCCTTTCATCAATCCGCTTATTAATACATACAAGTTTTACTATGCTTAGTGTATAAGAATGGTTCGCAATTAATCTAATGAATAATAAAATATTTTGTATGTTTCAATAATACTTGCGGTTATTCCAATAATTTTAAGAAATTTAAAAGAAACGTATCCAGTTACATTAAATATATATTTTAGTTTATATATAATTATAACAAGTTTATTGTCATTCAAAATTTAATAGAAACAGTGGGAAAATTTCTGCCCCTGGTTTTTCTTTAAAACTGACAAGGGAGTAAAAGTAAATAAATGAATTATCGAATTGAAAATTCCATAGGCAGTTATTTTTATGTCCATGTTTGACATGTCGCATTACATCCGTACGTGAATTGAGGGGTAAAGCGAGAAGCGCTTAGCGGAGCAGCCAAGGCCAATATGGCGGCGTGTCAGATGTTTCATTGCAAACATAGTGTTTTAAAGTGAAACTTCTTTAGGCTTCGAGGGTAAAATTTTTACGAATGAAACGCGTGATTGGCGTCACGAATGTGCAGCGTTTTTTATGCCAATTCCTTTGAAAGAAGGTTAGTTTTGTTGTCTCAATATTTACAAATAACATATTAATTTGCCACTCGTCATTTAATCATTTAATATTTTTCATAAAACAATTCATAAATTCTCTTTTAGCAATTTCAAATTGAAAAACAAAATTTAATGAAGAATTTCTAATATCGACAAAAACACGTGGCATTTTTATTTGAGAAGGTATTAATTTTCGACACTTTTAATATTTTAATGACAAATTCCTAACATATCTTCCTTTTTCCATCCCTCTAAGTCCCGGAAATCTAAAGTTTTACGTTTGTATAAATATCAATGGGCCTCATGCGGAAGCTCAGAGTCACTCAGCGTGCGATGGAGAGGGCTATGCTCGGAGTTTCTCTACGTGATCGAATTCGAAATGAAGAGATCCGTAGTAGAACCAAAGTCACCGACATAGCCCTACGAATCGCGAACCTGAAGTGGCAATGGGCGGGGCACATAGTCCGAAGGACCGATGGACGTTGGGGACCGAAAGTGCTGGAGTGGCGACCCCGCACCGGACGGCGCAGTGTAGGCAGACCCCCCACAAGGTGGACCGATGATATAAAGAGGGTCGCCGGTAGCCGCTGGAGCCAGGCGGCGCAAGATCGGGCCTTGTGGCGGTCATTACGTGAGACCTATGTCCAGCAGTGGACGTCCATCGGTTGAAGCGACGATAAATATCAATAAGACTTAAAGATTAGTTCGCCAAAGAAATTTCACTTTTGAGATGTGTAGTTTGTACGCACGCACTTTTCATTTTTTTAATTGGCTCTGGCCGCTGAGTGGAGGTAAAGTGACAGTCGCAAGGCAGAGCAGATAAGGCCAACGTGGCGGCGTCCATCAGCTGTTTCAGAGCTATTGCTAAAAAAAGTCTTTCATTGCTAGTGGATGGCCAAGGCTGTATTCATTATTGGATACCATGTCTTGGGCGACACTTTTCACTTGAAACGTAGATCGATCATTGTATTAAATACCGTGGCGATGAAGTCGTTTGAGCCGTCTACGGTTTGTTTTCGTAAACGATATCGGGCACGCGATATGCAAATCACTAACATTCAGGTCACTATAAATGAAATAACCTAAATCATTTATTTGAGAACGCTTCTTTGAGCTGAGGAAATCGCGTGTAATAATTGTGTTATTTCCAATTCGTTTGTGTTTAATTCTATTTCACGGTGGTTTTCGGCACGAGGGGTCAATGGGGCAATTAACCCCTTCCTCCGAAAGATAAAAGGTTATTTGATAATATGCGGCCTTTTAAATTATTGTTATAGCCTATATATTCAAATATTATTTCTGTCTATATAAAAATGTAAATAGAGAGTGTTTGTAATTACAAATGCATATGAAAGTAAATACGGTTTTCGGTTTTATTTTAGTAGACTATGTTGTATCTTGACGGCCTAGAGGTCCCTGGTTTATATTTATTTATTAAACTTAATATATTTAAAATAAGGCCAATTACGGATTAATTAAATATTAAAAATAACAGTTCGGATATTAAGAAGTAAGAATTTGGAAACAATGAAAAGACAAAACTGAGATATTCGGCTTCTGCTGCGGCTAGTTACCACCCTACCAGCAAAGGCGTACCGCCAAGCAATGAGATTTGTGTTCCGGTAAGTAGCAGCCCATTAACGTCCCACTGCTGGGCACAGGCCTCCTCATTCCGGAGAGCAAGGGTTTTTAGACCATAGACCCACCACGCTGCTCCACTGCGGATTGGTAGGCATAGTACACAAGTGCACTCTCTATTCCTTCACTCTCATAGTCCGATGTGACGGGAAACCGACACGTCCGGAGAGAGTTCAGGCGTAGGACCGACGGCTTAAAGTGCTCTCCGAGGCACGGGGGTGGATTACACCGCCAACTTCCCAAGTTCCGGCAAATATAGAGAAAATCTTAATAGAAAACTCAATATTGATTTTTTAAATTGGCCCGACCCGGGACTCGAACCCAGGACCTCATGTCTGTAGTCGAACATACTAACCACTAGACCAATGAGGCAGTCCGATGTGTTCCGGTACGATATAGAAAACATAAGAACTATATAATCTCTTACGAGATTAGCGCACATCCATCTTAGACTTGTATTATCACTTCAGCCATCAGGTGAGATAACAGGCAAGCGCTAATCTTTCAGCAATTTAAAAAATACTAATTATAACGGTAGGTAGCGATCAAAACATCTTACATTAAAGCAGTCGAAGCAAAGCCCGGGTCCATTTGATTATATAACGAAAGAATGAACTAATGTCCTACAGAACAAAGCCCCCGATTTCCACACAATCGCCAGACGAAGCAACGACCCAGAAATACGACTTTATACATATTTATAAGACATCGACCACTAAATATGAAGAGGTCAGACACCGAAATATTATTCATGATTTTTTGTGATTTAAACTGTCGTTTGCCCAAATGGTTTGAAGAGCGTAAGATCTGACGATGTACTTTAGCCCTTTTGACTTGTATCGCATTGGCAACCCCACAGATCCTGTTTATGTCTATCCTTGTTATACATACATCTTTAGGGCTTAAGTACTTTGTTACTCCAAAAGAACAGTACACGGGCTTTAAAACTATACATATTTCATTCCTCCCAAAATTGTCCGCAAAAGTAATAAAATTCCTCCACATTCGCACAGACATACACAATCCAACTATGAAAATGCTAAACTAAGCAATCTATGATTACTACACTGCTTTTCTGCAATAAAAATATCCTTCTATAAAAAGTGTAACCTGCCAACCCACAGAACAACAGGTGGGGTTACGTACCCTTTCTATAAAAACAATATCCAATTTGCTAACTACTCAGTTTAAAGTTTTCTATTCAATTAATATATCAACTAAAATTGTCTGATATAAAGTCCTGTTCTTTCCAAAATCTTTTATAGAGTAAAACTCCTCAAAAAACTTGTACGGATATAATTCCGACAATGATAATGCAACAGCTAAACCTACAATAACTTCATTGCTTCTACAACGATAAAAAAAATTAGTAAGCGGTTTGCATCACCAAGCATGCGCTGTAGTAACGCCTTGATAAGTTTTTTTAACCTTAATAAGTTAATTATCGAACTATTTCTGTAAAGACAAATTCACATTGCAATATTATTACGATATACGGTATAAACTCAATTAATTCGTTCACGTGAAAAGAGTAATCAACAAATGTATAAGTCATTATGTGGTCTGGTCTGGTCTCCGTATTTGTGGGTCAATTTGAATTAATTANAACCGACGAACTTGTATGAAGGGTTTAATGAGAGTGAAAGAAGCGAGGGAGATATGCAAGGATCGTGGCAAGTGGAAGGATGCTGTCTCTGCCTACCCCTATGGGAATGAGGCGTGATGCTATTTATGTTGCGGTGTTAAACAATTCTCGATTACTTATTTGTTATGGTGACGTTATGTATAGTTCTCAACCACGTATTTGTGGATTAGTCCATGCGCCAAATGCGCATTTATGTATCTTTTCTATGTATTGCTCTCGGTCATTTATTTTTCTGTTGATCTCAACCGCTTATTGTTTGTGAATCGATTGGTATTATTGTCTTCTAGGTGTTCAGAAGCTCGATAAGTAGTAATTCAGGCGCTAATTGGTAGCGTTGGTAAAGAAATTGCGATTTGAAAGAGTGATTTTTCATTTACAACAGGTTTTTAGTGCGATTGCGTGTTTATGGGTAAGTAATGTTCAGGTCTTAATTGCATACTTGCGGGTTAGTCAGTATGTTCAGTGTTCGATTGCGTATTTGTGGGTTATTCGGTATGATCTGGTCTTAATTACATATTTGTGGATAAGTCGATCTGTCCATTATCGAAATGCGTGTTTATAGATCATTTGTATGTATTATTCTCTGTTACTTATTTGTTGGTTGTATCTCAACCGCTTATTGTTTGTGAATCGATTGGTATTATTGTCTTCTATGTGTTCAGAAGATCGTTAAGTAGTAATTCAAGTGCTGATTGGAAGAGTTGATTTGAATTTGTGAGTTTTCATTCCCAACAGGTATGTTTACTATACTATTGCCTATTTATAAGTTAGTCTGTATGGCCAGGTCTCGATTGCGTATTTGTGGGTTAGTCGATATGGTCAGGTCTCGATTGCGTATTTGTGGGTTAGTCGATATGGTCAGGTCTCGATTGCGTATTTGTGGGTTAGT
>JACTOM010000792.1:526415-573926 GCA_015832385.1 Elymnias hypermnestra
AGGTTGAACAGCCATGGTGACGCAACACATCCCTGTCGAACACCTCTTTCGACAGGAAACCACTCCGTGTACGCTCCGTTTATTCTGACACAGGCACTAGAACCCTCATAGAGAGACTTCAATGCTTGGATCAGACAACCGCTCACCCCATACGTAGATAACGTTGACCACAGCTCATTCCTCA
This sequence comes from Elymnias hypermnestra, assembly GCA_015832385.1. Taxonomy (NCBI): domain Eukaryota; kingdom Metazoa; phylum Arthropoda; class Insecta; order Lepidoptera; family Nymphalidae; genus Elymnias; species Elymnias hypermnestra. Next base: position 526,600 of record JACTOM010000792.1, read on the forward strand.
CCACTCGATCATAGGCCTTTTCTAAATCTACGAACGCGCAATAAACTTTTTGGTGTTTAGCCAAACATTTTTCAGTTATGCACCGTAAAGAAAAGACCTGATCCGTACATCCCATTCCTCTTCTAAATCCCGCTTGCACGTCCCATATTTTCCCATCAGTTTCATTAATCACCCTTTCAATTAATATCTTTGCATACAATTTGCCGACGACACTAAGAAGGCTGATACCGCGGTAATTTTTGCACTCCTGCTGTGACCCTTTTCCTTTATATAGAGGGACAATTACGGCCTTGCTCCAATCTCTTGGGACTTGACCTTTCTCCCAGCATATATTGAAAAGGCAGTACAGCTGAGCTACCACAATCCCGCGGCCAGCCTTCAGCATCTCGACTGACACTCTGTCATACCCAGCAGCCTTACCTGATTTCATACCTTTTATCGCTTTCATGATGTCATCCATACTAATCTCGCTATCACTTGTCTTACATTCATTGTGATAATGACTAAAATTGTAGGAAATTTAATTTCGAACAATTTTGATTATGACCAGTTTCGTGTATAGTTGATAAGAAGCAAATTGTTGAGTAAGCAAAAAAAAAACACTCTTAAATCTAAGATTACAATGAGAGAGAACAAATTAATACAGTGTCAAACCGCAATTCGACTGTGGTAAAAGTGATTTATTGGAGTTATGTCGTTGTAGCAAAGTGGACACTGGCGTCCAAGTGGACCACAACACCAGCCCACTCTCCGTAGCTGTGCAGACGGAAGAGGACACTTTGTATAGAGTGAGTAATTCTAATCTATCTTTATTTATTTAAGAAACTAGCAAGAAGTAGTATAAAAAAATTAACGTTTTAAATTAGTGGCCCACTCTCTTACAGATGTCCCAAAATTACAATATGAAAACAGTCGACATTGCGTCAGAAATTTAATATACAAAATAGTTCGTCAGAAATTTAATATACAAATTAGTTGCGTCAGAAATTTAATATACAAATTAATTGCGTCAGAAATTCAATATACAAAATAGGTGCGTCAGAAATTTAATATACAAAATAGGTGCATCAGAAATTTACAAAATAGTTCGTCAGAAATTTAATATACAAATTAGTTGAGTCAGAAATTCAATATACAAAATAGGTGCATCAGAAATTTTATATACAAAATAGTTCGTCAGAAATTTAATATACAAAATAGGTGCATCAGAAATTTTATATACAAAATAGTTCGTCAGAAATTCAATATATAAAATAGTTGCGTCAGAAATTTAATGTACAAAATAGTTGCGTCAGAAATTTAATATACAAAATTGTTGCGTCAGAAATTCAATATACAAATTAGCTGCGTCACAAATTTAATATACAAATTAGTTGCGTCAGAAATTTAATGTACAAAATAGTTGCGTCAGAAATTTAATATACAAAATAGTTGCGTCAGAAATTTTACCCTTTGCACTCCTATGTCGAGTGTTGCTATTTCCCACATCAACTCCTATGTCGAACTGGACACAACCTTATAATCAAGCATTCTTCAAAATATACTTTATTAAATATATTTTTTCTTTTCAATACGAAATATATCTTCTATATAGCATGTATTCGAAAATTTATGTTCTGAATTCTGAAAATAGGAAGTAATATATTAAGGAGTGTAAAGGATTAATGTACAACATTATTGCGTCCAAATTTAATATACAATTATAATAAACTTCAATAGTCGACCGCTCTGGAGGACCGTCACCCGAGAACTGGAGAGACGCGCGCCGGATTGTCATTATTGACTCTGCTCCACGCCGATTGACAGATGGTGCCAGCGTTCCACAGACTTGCACTCCGACATATATATATAATTTATCTGTACGTGTGTATGTGGTTGAAGTTCTCCGAAACGACTGAACCGAATTTGATTGACTTTTTCAGTTAAGCCCACCTTCTGCGCATACACACCTGTTAACGCAAGCGGAGAGAGAGCTCTCGCCCCATACCGTGGGCGATGGTAAAGAGCAGTATGCCGCCCAACAATGGGACTGGAAGACGTGGGCTTCCAACCACGAACGAAGAAGAAGCTACGGCGACTACGATGGTGAGAGAGACTACAATTTATCTAGCTTTTTATTAATGTTTGTTCTCAAGGTCTACCTTTATGATTAACTTGACGGCTTTGCTGACGCAATGGTTATTTACTTTGCATAGATCCTGGGTTCGATTCCCGGCAAATTAAATTTATGAAATTGTTTGGATTAATAAGAGGCTTCGTTACCATTATCCAAAGACTTGCTGATAACCAAAAATCGTTTCGGTACGATGCTGAGTAGAAATCTCAAAATTACCTCTAACTAGGTTGAAATGAGATTATAGTCAAGTTCAATAATAAATTATGCAAATTCACTTGAATCGGTTCAATGGCTTAGGTATAAAAACATAATAAATAAATAGATTATAGACAACTCTATATATAAAGCTTTCCGCCAAGCCCAAAAAAAATTGTCATCGCAGTGCATGCCGGGCATTAAATGGCTTCTTATGTTGCAGAGCGCACCATGTCCATATCGCGGAAGCCACGCGATCGGCTAGTGTCGGAACTCCGACACACATACATGCCGTCCATATTCGACGCTGAAGCCATTAAGATGAGAAACGAGCAGGCCGAGAAGGTACACAAATTATTCATTCTCGATCAATTTCTCAGCCAAAAATCATCTGGCCTGCCAGGAGCTGAACTCGGAACCTTTTACCTTATAATAAAATTTGGGATGTATTTAACAGGAAGCGGCGGAGCGACGCCATTTCTACCAGCAGGAGTTGAAGAATCAGATACTAGAGCAGCAAAGGATCAAAGAGGAAAGAAAAACCAGAGAGAAGTATGTTTATTTTATATTAGAGAAGTTAATACATATATATATATATATATATATATATATATATATATATATATACATATATATATCTGTCTCTTATACACATCTAGATGTGTATAAGAGACAGCAGNTTATATATATATATATATATATATATATATATATATATATATATATATAGTGCAATAGTGCAATAGTCTGTGGCAAGTGGCAGTCCGGTGAGTCTCTCCGTAGTTCTCGGGCGACGGGCCGCCGGTGCGGTCGACTTTTGAAACTGTCGCGTTGTGAGTTTGTGTAAATTGATATCGGGAACATTAAGCGATTGAACATTATAATCTCAGTTAATTAATAAAGTGTTTGATTGCATCAACATTACCCACCAACGCTCACACAGTATGGATATGATCCACACTAACGATGATGTCGGCGGAGAACCCCATGCTTTATGCTTCTCCTTCTCTCTTATTATCTATGTATGTATGTGTATGTTTATATATGTCAGAGAGAAACAGCATAGTTTCCCGCCGATATCATCATTAGTGGAGTCTATAATTTAACCTCCAAACTGCGGGCGTCTGTGGGTAATGTTAGTGCAATCAAACACTATATTAATTAACTCAGATTATAATGTTCAATCGCCTAATGTTTCGGGTATCAAACTCCACAAACTCATTAACAGTAATAATTAGGAACGCGCGACAGTTTCAATAGTCGACCATTCTGGTTGACCATCACTCGAGAACTGCCGCCAGCCTGTGACTCATTGACTCTGTCCAGCGCCAACAGGTGGCGTTGGTTTTCCGGAAACTATTTGACTCCGAATTATATATAAATGCTACGGCCTTAAGTTTTATTCGTGCAATAGAATGGAAACTTTGTATTTTAAAAACATCGCAAAACATGCCGGACATTCGTTTTTGACAACCTTGGCGATGGAAGGATGCGATAAGTTTGAAAAAGAGGCGGGAAATTTTTGAGAGGCTTCAATTGCGGCTATTAACAAAAATGTGTGACTAGTAGTAGTCATCTGACTGCAGCATTAGAGCTTGAGGCAACGCCCTTTTCAGCCAATCTTCTTCTTTGAGTGCATCTCCGACTAGCGAAGGTTGGTAGTCAGTTTCGCAAATTCCTCTCTATTTTTCGCGAGGCGAAATAATTGTGCGGCACTCGCGATTCCGGTCCACTCTCTGATATTTCTCAGCCAAGACTTCTTTCTGCGACCAACGTTTCTTCTCCCGGCTACTTTTCCCATCAAAATGAGTTGTAGAAGCTCGTATCTCTCGTGTCGTATCACGTGCCCCAGATACGCAACTTTTCTCATTTTGACGGTCTGCAAAAGTTCACGCTTCTGATTCACGCGGCGCAGAACTTCAACATTTGTTACTTTGTCAGTCCAACTGATGGCCAGCATGCGTCTAAATGCCCACATTTCGAACGCTTCTATACGTTTCCTGATGACCTCTTTTATTGTCCAGGCTTCACATCCGTATAGAAGTATGGGCCAGATGTAACAACCCAGGAGTCGAATGCGTAAAGGGATCTTAAGACTGCGATTGCAGAGAACTTTTCTCATTTTATCAAAAGTGCTTCGAGCTATTTCGATGCGAGTCTTAACCTCCTGATCGCTGCTCCAGTTGTCATTGAGCCAAGTTCCCAAATATTTATATTTACGCACTCTCTCCACTTTTTGGCCTGCTACGACGATATCAAGGTTGTCAATGTCTGTTTTTGATATTACCATGACTTTAGTCTTTGAAATGTTCATCCTGAGACCAGCTTGCTCACTGCATTCATTTACACTGGTGACAAGTCTTTGAAGTTCTTCCAGAGATGAGGCAATGAGGACTGTATCGTCAGCGTATCTAATGTTATTAATATTTCTGCCGTTGATTTTTACTCCACAGTCTAAATTTTCAATTGCCTCTGCTATGATTGGGTCAGAGTACAAATTAAATAGCGTAGATGACAAAATACAACCCTGGCGAACTCCCCTTTTAATTTCAACATATCCTGTTTCTTCATTATCGACTCGAACCGTCGCTTGTTGATTCCAGTAAAGATTCTGGATGATACGGATGTCCTTGTCATCTAAGCCGATATTGTGTAATATAGCAATAAGGCGGTCATGCAAAACTCTGTCAAAGGCTTTTTCGTCATCGATGAAACAAAGGAATACGTCTTGCTGCATGTCTCTGCATTTTCGCACCAGAACCTGTACTGCTAACAGAGCCTCTCTTGTGCCCACACCCGTTCTAAAACCAAACTGACTGTCTCCAAGTTGTTCGTTACACTTAGATCTTATCCGCTCGTATATGATGTTTAAAATTACCTTCAGAACTTGACTCATAAGACTGATTGTTCTAAATTCATTGCAGTTTCTCGCATTGGCTTTCTTAGGGAATGTTATGAAAATTGAGGTTAACCAATCCTTAGGTAAATGCCCAGAATTGTACAAAGAATTGAAAAAGTTAACTAAGACATCAATGTTTTCCTCCTCGATTAATTTTAGTACCTCTACGTGAACATCATCAGGTCCAGTTGACTTACCAGTTTTAGCTCTACTTAGCGCTTTTGTAACTTCGTCTTTTAGGATAGAATACCCATTATTTAAGTCACAATGAATAGCCAAACTTCTAGAGTCGTCAGAATACATAGATGAAAGATGTTGCTCCCATAGGTGTTTCTTCGTATTAATATCTAAAATTGGATGATTGTATTCGTCAGTGAGTTGGTGTATGATCTGTTTATGGCCAATGAAAGATTTTATTTCTCTGTGCAAATTAAATGCACACATTAAGTTTTGTATTTAGGCAACATTCTTTTTTCTAATGGCTGAATAAATAATTTATTAGTAACAAAAATGTGTGGCCAAGTTAGGCCAAGCCGTTAGGTTAGTACTTAATTGTGTTACCTGATGTGATGATACAGTCTAAGAGTGGTAAAATTTACTTCTTAAGGTTTCTACACCAGGAATCGAATTTGCAGAAACTGTAACCATCAACTGAGCTTAATACAAAAATATAAAAAAATCATGATCCTGTTTCAGAATGTTGGAGCAAGCGGAAATGCGTCGACTGGAGGAGCAACTGCGGTCATTGAAGATGGCGCAGGAGAGAGAGATGGACAGACACCACGACATCAGGGACAAGGTATACATACTATATAAAAACTTTTTTTTACACTGGGAAATGCCTTTATGCGCCCCGATCAGAGTAAAATCTTATCGGGAGTGTGGGACACGCTGATAAACCAGAATACCCACTAAACCCCAGCGATACTCTGGCACTCCGGAAGATTCCTCTGGGAAACTTAAGAAGAAGGAAGGAGAAGCGCAATCTACGCCTCCTACCTCCCAACCTCCTGCGCTGAAGTAAAGGAGCGTCCACAGCGTTCTCCCTGAGCCTCTCATGTGCCTCCTTCAGCGAAATAACACTTTCACAGAAGGAGGCCGTTGCCCTGCATTCCCTATCACCGGTGAGCATTGCGCGACTTATGCCGTCCAGCGAAAGTCCTCTCCGATCAACGACGTCAATAGATGCCGTTGGGGTCCCCACGCCGGGCATTCTGCCAGACTGTGCTGTATTGAATCCAAAGGTGCATCACATTCATGGCAGGCAGGCGTTTCATCCCTGCGAACAATCTGATGCAGGTACTTGCCGAAACAACCATGTCCGCACCTGCACCACCCTGTAAGTGAGAGACCCGTGTCCCCTAGATATCCAATTGTGGAGGTGGGGATGGATCGCTTCCACCGTAATCAGACCCGCTTTGAATCAGTGTTCTGATCCTCTGGACCTCGTCGGCATCAGTCGACACCCTTCTGGTCATTGCAGCCACCCTGCACTGATAGGCAGCTGCTAGAATATCCGCTCGCAGCTCCCACGGAGGGTCACCCGCCAGGGTAGTTGTCGCCGTCCACGAAACTGTACAGTACCCCCATATTACCCTAATTGCTATAACTCTGAGCCCTGCGTAGAAGGGTTTTATTTGCGGTGGTCAGAGAGCCAGCCCACACCGGTGTACCGTACAGCGCCATGCTAGCCAATGTGCCAGCGTAAAGTCTCTGGCAACTACTATATAACAACTACGATGCTGTGTAGAAACTATAGGAGGTAAATTACCAATTGTTGACTTGTTTTACTGCAAAGCCCAGTGCCCAGGAGTGAGGCTACCTTTATTGTTATAAAAACCCACATTAAAACATCGTGGTGGATTTAAGTTTTTACGTTCGACTGTTGGGGACAAGCCCCATTACTCGTAGGAGAGAAGGTCTTTAGAGTATATACCCATCAAGCTGTTTTAGTTTGTCCCCAACAGTGGAACGTTTACTTTTTAACCATTTTTTTTGTATATGTTTCCAGATAAAAGACAACGCGGAAGAATATGAAAGGAAAAGAACCACACTTCAAAAGGAAATAGATCAAGAACATCAAGCACTGTTAAAAGCAGCCATACATCCGAAACGAACGAACACATCGAAAAGCGAATCTCCAAAACGCACAGAATTACCCTTTTACTACAATCTCGATGATAAACCCAACACAAATTTACCCGATAACCGTATTTTCTCACAAAACTACGACGTTGAAAGCTATTTAAGGAGAAACTTAAACCCAACGAAAGAAAGTCTCATCTCAAATAAATTAGATGAGAAAACCCAATCGAATATCATCATAGAGAAAGCATTAATACACGAAAGTCCAAAAGAACTACGGAATATAGAAGATAAATTAAACGAAGATACGAAAAAACTAGCAGAAATTACGGAAAGATTACACGGTAGATCAAACGAAAGAAGAAAACTTGGAGAAAAGGTATCCACCTTGGATACGAATGTGGAAAAATTAGATGATGTATTTCCTGTACCTGTTTTGAGGCACTCTTCCAAACCTAGAATCAGTTTTGAGGAGAAAACATCGGATTTAAGTGAGAAAATGCAAACTGTCATCGACAAATGGAAGGTTCCAGTAGTACAGAAGAACATTTTGAAGTCTTTACCCAACGAGAAGGGTCAAAATGTCAGCATACTGACACAGTTGGGGTCTATTCGGCGTCAATTACAATTAGAGCAGCTAAAATTAGACAAAATGCTGTCGAAAAAACAAAATTAACATTATAATACGAAAATCTATTCTATGTCAGTATACTGACTTAGTCAGGGTCTATCCGGCGATAATTAGAATTGGAATATTTAAAATTAGATATAATGCTGTCGAAAAAAGTCAAATAACTCCCTATAATACAAAAGTGTAATTAGATAAATTGATGTTTTAAACACAATTAATCCTCTATAATACAAAAGTCTGGTCTATCAATATACTAACTCAATTAGTGTCTATTCAGAACTAAAATTAGATAAATGCTGTCAAAAAACAGAATTAACATGTTTAAATTTAGATACTCTGCGTTTCCTAGACCTATTACTAGTGCTTTTGACACGTAAGGCTATCTTTGTTAGGAAATTACTATAATATTGAATAACAAAACGACCTAAAATTTAGGTTTCTTTTACTGCTTAAGGTACAAATCTTGAGTGTTTGGAGAGTTCCAGATAAATTGATCTGCTATAAATAAATTTTAAACACGTTCACATACACATCCGAAGTATAATTAAGTTTATTTTCATTAAATTGTGTCACCCTCCACGTTAGTACCTTTTTTGACATTGAGGTGACCTTCGGTGTTGCTAGTGTGTGGAGTTCCCCAAATGTAGGGTAATTCCAGGTGGAGTTTAATCGTATCGTTTTAAGTAATGTAATTCAAAATTGTTTTAAAATGGAATAAAAAACTGAAAAATCATAGAAATTTGTAAATTTTTGGAATTCATTGAAAAAAAAAATTTGTATAATAATTTATATTTTAATTATTGTGTAATTTTATTATATAATTAATGTAAATGTTTAAGTGTAAAAAATTTGTTATATATATATATATATATTTTGAATATGAATAGTTTGCGTGTATTCAAAATATATAATGTGTATTGTAATCTTTCGGTGCTCCCGACCCCGTGGAAATATGGGGACGTCCGTTCTCAGGAAGTGTCTACATCGTATAAGGACTATGTATGACTAATTTTTCGTAGCAATTTGAATTATTCGTTGAATTTTTTTTATCAAATGTTAAAAAGATTATTTTTTTTTATAATAGCATGTGCATGATTAAGTTAATGATAATTTTATTTATATTTAATATTGCATATTTCATTTTTTAATATTTTTTAATTCGTGTTTATATGACTGAAGTGGTGGCTTCGGTCGTGGCTGGTTGTCAACCTACCAGCAAAAATTTACCAAGCATTTTCGTCATTAAAATTTATATACATACATATATGCAATATATAAAACATGTAGTTTCAGTTTCTTAACAGAGAAACCTTGAAATCTACTTGCATATATATATTTATTTATAATACATACAGAAGTTGTCTGTCTGAAACAGAATGTAATACTTGTATTTTCGGGGGTGTCTGTAACAAAAGGCCAACTTTAGTCAGTAACTGACTGTCATCTGTGGTGGATGTTTGACAAGTTTCTTATTGTAGGTCAATAGTTACTCTTTGAATGGCTGCCATCTACTGTCAGTGACCCAAAGTCAGTATTTGCTAGGGGTGTGCGAATATCAATATTCCATTCGAATAATTTTCGTTTAAAAATCGATTACCCAGAGAATGCAATTGGTCATTTTCAATATATGTACATCTCTGTCGGTATCATAACACATTTATATCGTAATATTGGCAAAAGATTTCAAAACATTTCACCAGTGGCTCATTTTTTTCTACTGTATTTCTACAATTTGCAATTTATTATATAACGACAGACTTGTTAAATTTATATTGGAATATTGAACATATGAAACCCTGAATTGAAAATACTCAAAAGTTCTCTAATTAGTTTAATAGTTTACGAATAATTCGGAAAAAATTCGAAGATTTTCGACTCTGAAGGAATTATTCGTGAATTCGAATTATTCTCACATCCCTAGTATTTACCCGGGAAAGAGTTGACTTAATATCAAAGCCTTTTAAACCGGTAACATAAACAGATCCACTGTAATTTTCTATCGACTACAGAATTCCTCTGTTACCAGGTGAACCATATACATCTCGCGGTCTATAGAACAGCTGTGTTATATTCTGTGTGCATATTCGTACCCTGGACAGGCACCGCTGTTTCTTTCTATACAAGGAGACTCATGCTTTATCTTGCCAACCCACGGTGGAGCAACATAGTGGGTCTATGCTCTAAAACCTATGAGTGAGAAGTCTGATTGTTATTACACGGAATCACTTACAAGGGAGGTGATACAAACCGTTTTGTTCCTCAAAACGGTGTTGATCATCCCTTTCTTGTCTTTTAATCTATTTTATTCAATATTTAATTTTGATTAATATTTTTTTTAATCTATATTTTTATTGCATGTAAAACTGGTAAGAGGTATTAATTATTTATAACGCGTTACTATTTTGGATCAAGCATTTCCGAAATATCTAGAAGATATAAACTCACCAAAATATTTGGTTGACTAGCCTACTGTAGTAAAAGTGTCGGTCACTTTATCCCCTATAGCTTCGCACTTTTTATATGATTTTATTTTTCAGTTATCAATGAATGGATAAAATAGAAAACCTCAAAAAAAGCATTCCCAATTTGTCTATGAAGAATGAAAGATAAAGTCAAATAGTATTTAAAATATTACGTAAAATTTATAGTTGTAATTATTTTAAAATGCTCTCATTAATGTATTGGAAAAAGTACGTCAAGGTAATCTGATATTTTCTATTTCATCAAAAGATAAAAAGACTTCGTCGCTTCAACCGATGGACGTCCACTGCTCGACATAAGGTCTCACGTATTGATCGCCACAAGGCCCGATCTTGCGCCGCCTGGCTCCAACGGCTACCGGCGACCCTCTTTATATCATCGGTCCACCTTGTGGGGGGTCTGCCTACACTGCGCCGTCCGGTGCGGGGTCGCCACTCCAGCACTTTCGGTCCCCAACGTCCATCGGTCCTTCGGACTATGTGCCCCGCCCATTGCCACTTCTGGTTCGCGATTCGTAGGGCTATGTCGGTGACTTTGGTTCTACTACGGATCTCTTCATTTCGAATTCGATCACGTAGAGAAACTCCGAGCGTAGCCCTCTCCATCGCACGCTGAGTGACTCTGAGCTTCCGCATGAGACCCATAGTCAGCGACCACGTTTCAGAACCGTAGGTCATCACTGGCAACACGCACTGTTCGAAGACTTTGGTCTTCAGGCAAAAGACTTAACCAAATACAAATCGAAATAGAAATAAATTAATTTATATTTACGATAGTATTGTAGTAATAATTATCAGCTTTTTAATTAAAAAAAGCTTATAGTTGCTCTTAGATTAGAGATTTATTTGAGAAAAGTAATTAAAAAAGCCAAATAGCTTCGTTCTAATTTAGTGTAGTGCCAAAACTACTTATCTCTTACTTCCTAAAAAAACTTTTCTTATAACAATTTTTAGATAGACTTTATTCTATATCTAGAACATATGTTAATTATGTCACTTTAAAAGACCTTAGCCGGTAAATAGAGAAAATAACATTTTTCTCCCATATTCATGTAATAAAATTTTAATTTAAACAATTATTACCAGTAACGATAGATTAGATAATTACAATATAGTCACAGAGTTGACTATAACTCTAGCTACTTCTGTCTTTACTCGAGCAAGCGTTACATAGTCGTGCATAACGGGTCAGTCTTATTCACTTCATACGGCACGCCTAAACAAAATTTCACCACTAAAAATAATAATAGTAGAATTTTGTAATATTCTAGCTTATTTGTAATTTTAAAAAACATTCCAATATATATATCGTATTGTTTTACGGCTCTGGACTCGAGCCTTATTCAACTTTTAAGTATTTTAAAAAAAATTGTTGATTTTTGTTTTCATTTATCAATTTTAATATGTTCAATGAAAGAAATAAGTTTTCTTCTAATTTACGTTTTATTCCATGTGTATCCTCATTCGTCTTATTCTTTTTTGTCTTTAAAACCTTGTTTCGCCATTCGTCTTTAAAAATTACTTTTGTCTTAATCCTTTTTATCTTTTATCCGTCACTATAATGTTTACAGGCTTTATTGAATTATACGTTTTTATTCTGCAATCATTTTAGTCCACGTATTAAAAATAACTTTTGTCATACTATTTCTTATCTTTTTATCTTAATTCAATCTATATCACTAATTTTTAATTATTAAATAAATATATACTATTCTTCCTGGAAACTGTAGTTATTCGAACAGTTTCATATTTTCATTGCTCTATGCTTTCATTACTCTATACACTATTTAGTAATACATTTTTGTATAATAATCTACATTTTTCTCTATACTAAATATAACTAAGCTGTAATATAAAAATAATAATTCGCCTTAATTTTGTACATTCAAATATATTGTTGAAATTGCCCAAGTGGATTTAGCTTTTAGATATTTATTATTTGTTGGTTTTTAGTGGATTTATATTTATAATTTTGTTACAGAAGTAGATTAAGTAATTGTTTTAACAAGTAAACTAATTAGTTACAGTGTCGTAAGAGATATTCTAATCTCATTTATTTTTCTTTTTCATACCAAATACAACCTTGAATGTGGAGTATTCAGAACATTGTGACGTCACACCCAGTCGCTTCTCACGTTTTTTTACATTTGTTACGAAATTAATTTAGTACGAAATCGTAATATTACGATGTCGCAATTAATTCTGGTGTAATATATAGACAGGGTTTCCGAATTCGACTTATTACATACATAAATTTATTAAAAAACTTTAAAATGAAACATAGTGACGTCACCTGTAATCACGTGACGGATTTCTTGAGTAGCATTAATCGTAATATTACGTTGTCACAAGTAATTATTGGTGCAATATATAAACACTTTAGAATTATCACTTTAGAACCGATAACATTAGAATTGTCATAATACGAACATTTCGTACAAGATCTCAAAAATGAAACATTCAATAATGTGACGTCACACGCAATCACGTGACATATTCGTATAGCGTCAATCGTAATATTACATCACAAGTAATATTGGTGCGATATATAATATGCCTCATTGATCTAGCGGTTAGCATGTTCGACTACAGACATGAGGGTTCGAGTCCCGGGTCGGGCCAATAAAAAAATCGATATTGAGTTTTCTATTAAGATTTTCTCAATATTTGCCTGAAGTTGGGAAGTTGGTGGTGTGATCCACCCCCGTGCCTCGGAGAGCACGTTAAGCCGTCGGTCCTGCGCCCGATCTCTCTCAGGTTGTGTCGGATTTGTGTACTATGCCTGCCAATCCGCAGTGGAGCAGCGTGGTGGTTCTATGCTCTAAAAACCCTCGCTTTTCAGAGTGAGGAGGCCTGTGCCCAGCAGTGGGACGTTAATGGGCTGCTACTTACTTATTTACTATATAATAGAAAAAGGCCTCTTGCGATTGTTTTAGAATTTTCACATCCGAAAATTTCTGACAAAAGCTTGAAATATGAAGTATTCATATCAAAGTGACGTCATGTGTGACGATTTTTAAAAAATATAATTAATCGTTATATTACGATGGCGACAAGTAATATTGGTGCAATATATAATAGAAACAGGCATCTTGCGATTGCATTAGAATTTTCATGTCTGAAAATTGCGTAAGTGAAATATTCATAGTGACGTCACACGCAATCACGTGACACATTCTTGGAGTAGCATTCCTCGTAATATTACATCGCAAGTTATTATTATTATTGGTGCAATATAAAATAGAAACAGGTCACTTGCGATTGCATTAGGATTTTTATACGCGAAAATCTGTTAAAAAATTTAGAAAGTGACGTCACAATCACGTGACACTTAAAGTAGCATTAATCGTAACATTACGTTACACTATAGCGTACTGACGGAAGAAAACAGAAAAATAGTTGCAATATTTCCAAATTAAGTCAATTTTATTATACGTTTAGAATATATAATGATTTTATAATAAATATGAAGTCGCGATTTTATTATTGAGTTGCATTTTTTTACGTTAAACGCACAAGTATTTATTTATAATAGCCTAAAGCCTCATTGTTCGGCTACTGATCGTGAGGTCTTGGATTCAAGGCCCAGTCGAGTTGTCGGTGTGTTTTATCACGTGCCTCGTGTGGGTACCATTCAATTATGAAAGGAATAGAAGGTGCATTTGTATTCCTTTTGTCAAGATGGCTAATCTCACTATGAGATTGGATACCGTAGCCCGAAGTTCTGATAGGATTGCGATTAATGTAAGTGTTTGAAAGACTGTCGAGTAGAGTAGGCTAAGTCCAAAAGAGCTTGTGAAATGGAAAGTGATACTAAAGATAGGTGTTGCTATTTTAGTAGCCAATTATATTTTGTACACGCTTTTTTAAGTGTAAACGCTTATACGTCCATCGCACGTTGGCTTCGTATAAAAAAGTGTTATTTAGTCATATTTTAGTAATGCGTATTTGAAGTAAATGTTATTTTCTAATTTAATTAAAATTATGTAATTGTATGTGGTTTTATTACTGTCATTATATATATTTCCTTCATAGAGGAGGGGGGGGGGGGGAGGACCATTTTTTAACTTAAATAATAAGAAAGAAGGGGGAAAATGATCAAAATTGGCATATATATATACAATTAGTTGAATAAATCTACAAATTTGTATTTTTGAAATGATATATAGATAGATAGGTAGATATATACTAAAGTATATAGATATATATATATATATATAGATAAAATTCACTAAATTTAGTGTGCAATTGAGTGGCAAGGGAGCGTCCACAGCGTACTCGCTTAGCCTCTCATGTCCCTCCTTCAGTGAAATAACACTTTCACAGAAGGAGGTCATTGCCCTCCATTCCCTATCACCGGTGAGCATTTCGCCACCTATGCCCTCCAGCGAACGGTTTTCTCCGACCAACGACGTCAATAGATGCCGCCGGGGTCCCCACGCCGGGCATTCTGCCAGACTGCTGCACTGAATCCAAAGGTGCATCACATTCATGGCAGGCAGGCGTTTCCTCCCTGCGAACAATCTGATGTAGGCTCTTGCCGAAACAACCATGTCCGGTCGGCACCTACACAAGCCTGTAAGTGAGAGACTTGTGCCCCTTAGATATCCAATTGTTCAGGTGAGGACGGATCGCTTCCACCGTAATCAGACCCGCTGTAGAAGATCCGAGATTCTCATGCCACCTTTGGATCAGTGTTCTGTCTGCTGAGGTCCTCATCCTCTCGACCTCAGACAACCCTTGCGGTTAGGGAGACGGTCAAAGAAAAGAGAGAGAAGGTAGGCGATGTTATTATACAAATAGACATACAAATAATAATAATAATAATACTCTTTATTGTACACCTTAAAACACAATAACAAATTATGAATGCAAGAGGCTTATACAAATAAATGTACAAAAGGCGGTCTTATAGCTAGTCAGCGATTTCTTCCAGACAACCTTCAGTTGGAGGAAATTGTGCAAAAGTAGCTGGGTGGTGCATAAAGAGATCATGCATACTAATAATAAATAAAGTACATATATAATACAATACATAACAAAAATATATAAAAACTAACAAATTGAGTATGAACACATACTTTTATAATAATATCATCTCTTACAGTGTGACTTGGGAGAGGTAATGTTCTGTGACGTCATGTTTGAAATCTTTTAATGATTTTGCTTGTCTTATGTTTGCTGGGAGTGCATTCCACAATCGGGTTGCTGTAACCGTAAAAGAATTCCCAAAAAACTAAATACAAATCCATGCATACGCATAAATAGTATAAAGTCAAAGTCAAAATATCTTTATTCAAGTAGGCCTATTACAGCACTTTTGAATCGTCAAATATCGTTTTTTTTTTTCTATGTATTATTTAAATGAATGACTGATGATAACATAAAAGAACGACTTACAATCTAAAGTTACGAGGGTTCCTTCGCGCCCTGATCTGAGAAGAGCCCACAACAAACTCAGTCGGGTGTATGTTTTTTTTTTTTGTTATCATCATTACAATATTTAATTTAAAAATATTCTATATCTATATATATATAGAGCAATTCATTCACTCCCACGCTTTTTTGTCTTCTAAGTATTCTTTCAAATTATAGAATGATTTCTCAATTAGTTTTCTTTTAATAAAAGATTTAAATTTATTAAGAGACATTTTTGTAACTTCTTCTGGGAGTTTGTTATAGAACCGTATACAGTTACCCTTGAATGAATGAATGACTATAAATAAATAGTCCTCTAGACCCCAATGAAATGTTATAAGGAATAAATTTAATTTAAAAACATTTGCGAATAGCATCGTGGGCCCAATTTTTACATACATGAATCGTCTATATGCTAGCATCAGTTTCCCTCTTGTTTTTTCCCCAAATGCGCTGGACCTTTGTGCCCCAGAGACGGTAGTTACAAAAAAACATGTGATGAGTTGAAAACAAAATATTAGGTTAATGCAATTCTACTCAAAACCTAATACGTTGTAGTTCAATGACCAAATTCATTTTGAAGAAAATTATTGATTTTAAACATATGATATTTTTAACAAAGTTTCCTTAAAAAAATATATTTTGGCATTTTTTAATTGTTTATTTATCAAAGATACACGCCTCCGCTGTCAGTCAATTCCCAATGGCGTCTGTACGATGTTGCCACAATTTCATTTTGGTATATTTTTTGTTTGACGAATTCGCTAGAAGCCTTGGGTTTTACTCCTAAATGTTTGTCTGGACAGATGAGAGGCTTCGGCCGTGCCTAGTCACTACTCAAATTATTCAAGTAAAAGAAAACGAGTTTACTTTACACCAAACAACTATTGTAAACATATAAAACTAGTTCTGGTGGAATCACACGCGTAGTTCACGATCCCGTGGAGATACGGGTATATACGTTATTTATCGGATCGAGTTGTCTATTTAAACCATTCTCAAATCCACCTGAAATAAAAAAACATCAGCAAAATTGGTCCAGCAGTTTGGTGTCATACACACGTACATACTTATTTAATTATACATTTTATTTCACATTTACAATGGAATAAACTTAAGTACAAGAGAAATAACAGTTACAATAGGCGGTCTTATCGCTAAACAGAAATTTCTTCCAGACAACCTTGAGTTAAAAAAAGTTAATACGGGAGGTAGGCAAAAAATTTATATATGTTGTAGTTAATTTCTAAGATCGTAGTCTAAGAGACAGGTACATAACAGTACAAGACTCGCACAGCTTTCTATAAATATTTAAATTGACGATGTTCGTAACGTCACGCATTCAGGAGTTTACTCCCAACGTCAAATATTGCGTTCTTTTACGATGCTGTTATCTATACAAGACGTAAATAACCTTTTATTACGTCAGCCCCATCTTAGATTATAAATTTATAACATGAATATTAATGGTATGATTTATAGGGGAAAGAATAGACAAAAGTTTTCCTTAATCAATTTTTAATTGTCTTTTTGCTGTAATTTTACCAATTTTTCATCGTTTCGACGAAATAAATCGACCAAAATACTTAATCACAGCGAAATATACATATTCCCATGTTCAATTCTTCATTAGACATTCGGTTGACAATTTGTTTTCCTTCCACATTAAAACTTAGCTGTTACACATTATTTGGTATATTTAATAGATGCTAATTGCTCTCAGTTAGTTTATACCAGTCTGTAGGGATGTTTTTTAAAAGCCAATTTATTGGTAAAAAAAAGGTTAATTAAAAAAAAATTGTAGCCTTAAAATATGAATTATTTACTATAAAAAAAGGTCTCTTACTGAGATTACGCACTTATAGATTGGCGGTGGAAGTGTGCACTTGAAGGGTTAACGTCCGTTTATGTCGACGGTCATCTACCTCGCTGGCCTTGCTAGGAGAGTGAGTTCCATCCCCGGTAGGAATTTATGAAATAGTATGCTATAATTCGTCTGAGTCTGAACTGATGGGAGGCTTCGGCTGTCGCTGGTTACCACCCTACCAGCAAAGATACACCGCAAAACAAAGAGATTTATTTTCCGTTACGATGGTGACAAGAAACCATAAGGGATATACCGCCTCTTACCAGACAAGCGCGCTTCCATCTTGGAAACAAAAACCGACCGCTCCTGAAAATGAAGAGATGATGGGACGGAAAAATCCGATCTTAATTTTATTGGCATGGTTAGTACAGCTAAATGAAACGAAAGTATCATAAGAAATACATTACTAAAAAAATTAAACACCATCAGCTGACGTTCGGGTCAAGAACCGCATGCGACCGCCGCCTGGCTGCGTGTAAAAGAAACTATATTGAGCGAAAGTGCGTTGATCCATGCGTTAAAGGGCGCGGCGCAGCGGTTTCTTTTTATATAAAATATTTTTTTAATCAGGATCGATTTTTTCCGTCCTATCATCTCTCTTCGTTTTCGGGAGCGGTCTCCTAACACCTTGTATATATTTCATCTGGGACATCTTTCAGAGGCCTGAAGAGTCAGTGAGGTTTTGTTATTCGCTAACATCCGATCCGATCAACGTAATACTGTAAGGATTTATACAAAGTATATGTGTCTACTTTCGAGACGTAGACGCTCAATGAAAAACAAATATACTTCGAGTATACATTTCGTGCGCGATGTATACGCTCATTATGAACGGTTGCCATCATGGACTCGTGAATTTTATTGCCGAATACCGTCTTTGTTGTTCTTCTACAAGCAAAAGTGAGGCAATTTATAAAAAATTCCCAAATTTTCTCTGCCGGGAGTCGAAGCCAGGACCTCCACTAATTGAGCGAAACCCTCAAAGGCGTCAAAACGTTACTCTTTTGATAATCATACATTATAAATCGACATGAGCATACATACATACATAGCATCACGCCTCATTCCCTTCGGGGTAGGCAGAGACAATATCCTTCCACTTGCCACGATCCTTGCATATCTCCTTCGCTTCTTTCAATCTCATTAAACCTTTCATACAAGTTCGTCGGTTTAGAGTACTCTTGACCTGGCCGTTATTTAAAATGTCCTGGATTTGGTCCAGGAACGTTCGCCTTGGTCTTCCCCTTCCAACTTTCGCATTCACTCTTGACTCATAAATCCTTTTTGTCAGTCTCCTTTCATTCATTCTCTCTACATGCCCAAACCATCTAAGCATACCTTTCTCAATTTTAGTCACTACGTCTTCTTTTATACCACAACGTTCTCTTATCACACTATTTCTCACTCTGTCACTCAGTTTTAATCCACTCATGCTTCTCAACGCTCTCATCTCTACCGCATTTATTTTACTTTTGTGATTCTTCTGCCATACCCAACTTTCACTACCATACATAAGTGTTGGCACCAACACTCCAGCATGCACTGCCAGTCTAGCCCTTTGAGACACCATCTGGCTATTCATAAAAGCATGCAGAGCACCATTTACCATATTCCCTGCATTCACTCTCCTTTCGATATCACTTTCACATGTTCCATCTTTTGTAAATTTAGATCCCAAGTATACAAATTCTTTCACCTCTTCCACTTGTTCCCCATCTATCAAAATATTGCCATTCATCATAGATTCATCTCGTTCAAAAAGCATAACTTTCGTTTTGTTTACATTCACTTTCATTCCTTTCCCTTTCAAAGCTTCATTCATAATATTTAGCATCTCCTGAAGCTCGTTAGCGGATGACGCAAGTATTACTTGATCATCAGCGTAGAGTAAACATTTGATGAGTAATTCATTCATTCTTAACCCATACATACTTTCTTTTAAATCTGTCAAACATTTATATCGACATGAGAAATAGATTAATAACCAAATATACTACCAGCGCCATCTATTGTATAACATTTGAAATACATACTGCCTGTTGAAAAATACCAACGAGTTTTATTAAGAAAACGTAGGTGTAAGCCTCAAAAAAATATATATTTTTAGCCTGCAGCCAAATTAACCCTTTCACCGCCTAGGTCGGATAAATCCGACAAACTCTTTCGTGTCCATTTCGCCAGAGTCGTGTATTTACGACCAAATTCAAATTTTATTTTAAAAAATGTTTTATATTACGTAGATAGTTAACTAAGAAATTATTTACACTTTAATATTGTGTGCTGTGACGTTCTACGCCTTTGACGGAAAAATCCGACAGTAAAGACGCGACATTTACAGAGTTTAGCCGATACAATAATTTAAAAAAAAAAACAATATATTTCTCTTTATTATTATATTGACCAATTTACCATAAAACGACAGTTATAACATTTGTTGTTGGCTACCACTTGATTGTTCGAGATCATTAAAGGTTTTGTTGTTTACTGGCTTACCAAAAATACCGAGGGTAGGATGATGTCACATGGTAATACATATTTTGGTAAATACCTACACTAACATATCGCGACGTATATGTCGAAAAACTATCTATGTTATTACGAAATATCGACCCACACGAAAACTAGAGTATTGCACAACTAGATGTAAAAGGTAATTATTTTATAATTCATCGTGCCAAGCCCTGGGGACAAGACAACTGCTAGAAGGTCGAACGGTGAATGGCTTAATAGCAAAAAACACACTACTAGCGCCATCTATGGAAGGATTGACATTGTAACTTTTTATGATATTTAAAACAAATCAGTTGAAAAATACTAACGAGTTTTATTGAATTTTAGAAAAGCTTTTGTCTCTGGCTAAAAGTTCATATTTTGAGGCTTACAGCAAATACGATTTCAAACGTCAATGTGGTGTTAAAAAGTCGTCAGTCAATTACTAATAATAAACTGTAATAGAAAAGTGGACACTCTTTCCCCCTGTCTAGTTCCCATCGGTCTAACGCAGTGTTGCCCAACGTGGGGCCCACGCTCCACAGGGCAATTAAAAAATGGACTCGATACGACTTTAATCCTTTCGCTGCAGGTTATTCAGAAACAAATGAATTTTTTAAGGTTAAGGTGAGTCGTGGCCTACAAAACGTTGGGAAACACTGAACTATTTTTTTAAAGTAAACTCTTCACTTGTGTATATATACTACCATTTAAACGAAATATATCACAATACGTTTTAATTACATATAATATGAGAAAAATTACAAATACCCTTCACAGGCGAAGATTAAGACGTTAGATTTATTAAAAAAAGAAATATTTCTACTAAACTAAGTACATTTTATAGTTTGACCATTATATTAACAGCTTACTTTGATTGAACTTGGGAATTTATACATACATACATACATACATAGCATCACGCCTCATTCCCATAGGGGTAGGCAGAGACAACATCCTTCCACTTGCCACGATCCTTGCATTGAATTTATCGAAGTAATATTACCATTATCATAAGTTTTAATAATCATAGTATTACAAAATCATTTACCAAGTTAGTTGGAATTGAAAATTGTACCAACGTAATATTACGTCATAATAAATTAAGCCAAAATAAATTAAAAATCAATAAAAATAAATCAGAAATGAGGAGATCCGTAGCAGAACCAAAGTCATCGTCATAGCCCTACGAAATCTCGAACCTGAAGTGGCAATGGGCGGGGCACATAGTCTGACGAATTGATGGACGTTGGAGCCGAAAGGTCCTGGAATGGCGACCCCGCACCGGACGACGCTGAGTAGAAAGAACCCCCACAAGGTGGATCGACGATATAAGGAGGATCGCCGGTAGCCGCTGGAGCCAGGTGGCATAAGATCGGGCCTTGTGAGCATCATTTCGTGAGACCTATGTCCAGCAGTGGACGTCCATCGGTTGAAGCGACGACGACGAAATTAAAAATCCCTTAAAATCAAAAGAAATGTGGTAAAAAATTTTACCAACGTAATATTACGATGATTAAACCAATATATAATCAAAATGAATTCAGAATCCCTTGTTTATCAAATTAATTATAAAATTCAATCTCATAGTTTGAATTACAATTTCTACCAACGTGTCATTACATTATAATAGTTTCAACAAAAAATCATTAAATCTTTTCATATCAAAAGAATTGTTGTTTTATTCAATCTGAACTAAACTAAACTAAAACTAAAAACTATGCAGGAGATATTACAATAAACCATTTCCTGTAAAACGAGTCTACAAAATCCATTTTCAATATCAATATAAAAATTGTTGTTTAATTCAATCTAGTAAACCACTTATTAGACTGAATTGAGATTAAAGACAATTAAGTATTAATGTTTGGAGTTATGGATTTTTTCTGTACCAGTACTGGCCTTTACTTCGCCAGTATCACGTAGAAGTAGAAAACGCACGTATAAGAACTTTTTGGAAAACGTGATTTCTATTCCTATATTTTTATTTTTAATTTCTATAGTAGATTAATATAATCTGACAAATTGAACTTTAGATTACACCAAAGTGATATTACGATTATCCAAATCGATTATAATCAATAATAGATTCGAATAATCAAATCCAAATTCTTTGACATCATAAAAAAAGTTTTTTTTTATTATGTAACATTTTAATGAGTAAAATTTACTCATTCAATATAAAACTATCGAAATTATAAACGATTTTGACTGATAGTTATTTTTTTATAGGACCAAATGATCTCAACTGATGGTAAGTGATGATACAGTTGAAGCATGCTGACCTTTTTAAAGGTCATTTAGTCTCCCACCCATCCAAATCTAAACTATAAAAAAATAAAAGTCAATCAAGTGCAAGACCAGAATATTTAACCAAGCGGGGACGTATAATTACGTCAAACATATACAATAGCGTGTACGTAACGTGTTATAATAGTACTTGTAGGAAATACGAATACGTCTTTGTGTATATAAATTTTTAATTCGATATTTACATATATTTGGTGTTCCTTTCTATTTGTTTGTAATTTTGTACTTTCTTTTGTGCTATATGTATATATATATATGTCGGAGGGCAGATATCTGTGGAACGCTGGCGCCATCTATCGGCGTCGACAGAGTCAATGGTGGCTGTCCGGAGGGAGTTACTCGACAGTTGTCGAGTAGCGCTCGATCGGAACAGTCAACTGTTGAAACTGTCGCGTTCGTAGCTATTAGTGTTAATGAGTTTGTGTAAATTGATATCGGGAACATTAAGTGATTGAACATTATAAACCGAGTTAATTAATACAGTGTTTGATTGCACCAACAATACCCATGAACGCCCACAGAATAAGAAATTAAATAATGGATCTAATTAATAACGATGTCGGCGGAGAACCCTACGCCCCTGTGCTTTATGCTTCTCGGTTCTCTCTTATTCTCCGACATATATATATACTTTTCAAAAATCTTTTTCAAAATATGTCTGCTTACTAAAAGATATAAAATAAGAAACATGTGTATTTTAAACATTAATAATAAAACTAAATTCCATTCTCTGGGCGTGACGTAATAACACGTCCTACTAATGGAACACACGCAAGTCATATGCTGCGTAATTAAAAAGTTAATTCCATAGTTAACAGATTAATAAATATGTCCAAGTCAAAAGCTATCAATGAAATGGTCAAACTATATAACAAAAGTATGATATTCATTAAAATATAGATAATAAAAAGATACTCTACTAAAATATAAAAGACAATTTAAGTGTGTTTGAGCGAACTAAAATTTGTTTCTTTATAAAACCAAAAAAAAGAAGATAATATACAACATATTCTGAAACTTTTCCGTTTCTCACTTAAATTTTTTCTCTTTACAACACCCAAACGAATAATATTGAAATAAAAGAAAATATTCTCTCTGACATTTTGTTGCTCCCAATGTTTTGGGAGAAATTGCGACACCAAAATAAAATTGAACTCTTTCAGTCAACAATTTACATAGGTGCAATTTCTTCGTAACACCAATAATATAAAAATATATTGTCTATGGTTAATCTGTTATACATTTCTACGAGGGATGTTTCAGGAAGTGCTCCAACGTGGGCCCGTTCCTGCCCAGCGGGTCCCTGGGGAACATGATCATGTCCCCGACCCACGTGAACTGGAGAAGTCGATTCTCTATGACGTGCCGCCATCTTGGATTTTCCGACAGCAGATCCCTGTAGTTGTCACCGGAGACTATGACTCCGTCAAACTCCGCCGCGCATTGCACAATGTACCTGGATAAACGGAAAACTTCAATATTTTCGCTGGTGCAATGGTTTAGAGTACTGGCTTCGTTAGCAGAAGTTCTGGGTTCAATTAGACAAAAATGCGGTTCAGTACGATACTGTGCTTCCATCTAAGTGTTAAAATAACACCAAGTATCAGAATGCATACTATAGCCATTTGGCTTTAATGTGCATTGCTGCTTCCATCTTAGTCTATGGGTAGATGTTGTAGCATACGTCAGGAGCGCGCAACGTTATTGTAACAGAGATCGCGCGCGCTCGCCGTGTGACGTTGGCCAGCTATTCATTCCTTCGCCGCTCCACGACATACTCACACCGCCGCAGCTCGCCGCCTACTGAGCCCGCGCCCCGGAATCTCGATATATATACGTAACGCGGCCCCGCGGGCGCCGTGGTTGCCTCGTTCTAGTACCGGCGTTTGTGATACGAGGTTCACATTAAATACCGGTGCCAGACGCCGAATAAACATGGATCAAATTCAATCGCATTTCATTTTACCTTCTGATACCATACGCCCAAACCCCATAATGTAACGGTTAAAGGATGTTTCTGACATATAAAGATTACATAATAACCACTACGAAATAATTCTCTCTCTCTTTCTGCCAGAGAAGTTCTCGTCAAAATCAATGTTAGCAGATTTAGAATGTCTGTTACTGTAATTTTCATTATACCCACAAAACAAATTTGTAAATCTATAACAAACTCAAACAGGATGATTTTAATTAATCACTTTCACCAACCTGTCATCATATGAGGTGATCATCCTGCCCTGTATCTCCCTGGAGGGGGTGTACACTACAAGGCCCTGCCTCTCCAGCTGATCCAGCAGTTTGCCGTCGGTGCTCTTGCCAAATTTACACCTGGAAATCAAATTAAACAACTTACATTTATCAAAGTGTGCTTTGATAAATTTACCCTGTACTATGATGTAACATTTTTTTAATATAATGAGACACCTTCTGATGGTTTTAAAAAGAATATGGAAATGTGGGTATATTATAAATATACATACATATATACATAGATTGTGTTATACATGAACACTTGTCAAGTGCATAAAAATGTTGAAACTATCATGTCCCAATGACTGGGGTCTGTTTAACTTTGTTTGTTTTTTGTTATTTCTTGAATAAGTTTTTTATAGTTTTCATAGACCTGTCATCCTGTATGGATCAGAGTGCTGGGCCACCAAAGGGGAGAATGAAAGGAAATTGCATGCAGCGGAGATGCGAATGTTGAGATGGATGTGTGGAGTGACAAAATTGGATAAGATTAAGAATGAGTATATTAGAGGAAGTGTGAAAGTAGCACCAGTGACCGAGAAGTTAAGGAGTGGAAGGTTAGCCTGGTATGGACATGTAATGAGAAGGGAGGATAGCCATGTATGTAAGAGGGTCCTAAATATGATGGTAAGCGGCAGGATATGTGTATTAAGGGTGTGAATGTAGAAATGACAGCAGATAGAGTGAAGTGGCGAAAGGAATCATGCTGTGCCGACCCCACCTAGTGGGATAAAGGCAAGAAAACAACATAGATCTAAAGAGATTGTAGGTATTATAATTTCATCTAATACTGTAATATTTGGTCTATTAAAATGTATTGTGCTGTTATACCAGTCTATATAGTCAGAGAGCGTTGAGAAGTATGAGTGGATTAAAACTGAGTGACAGAGTAAGAAATAGTGTGATAAGAGAACGTTGTGGTATAAAAGAAGACGTAGTGACTAAAATTGAGAAAGGTATGCTTAGATGGTTTGGGCACGTAGAGAGAATGAATGAAAGGAGACTGACAAAAAGGATTTATGAGTCAAGAGTGAATGCGAAAGTTGGAAGGGGAAGACCAAGGCGAATGTTCCTGGACCAAATCCAGGACATTTTAAATAAGGGCCAGGTCAAGAGTACTCTAAACCGACGAACTTGTATGAAAGGTTTAATGAGAATGAAAGAAGCGAGGAGATATGCAAGAATCGTGGCAAGTGGAAGGATGTTGTCTCTGCCTACCCCTAACAGAATGAGGCGTATGGTATGTATGTATCATTACTCTATAAAACTGTATTGGTTTTGTATTTACAGTAGATAATTTTGCTTATAATTTAATTTTAAATTTAAAAGTTAAACAGATACATGAATATAAATTGAATGTGAACTATGTACCTGAAGCGTGGCACGAAGGCTTTGACAGTGTGACCCCGTTGCAGAAAGTAGTCAATGCATATCTTCAAACCCCGCACTGAGAAAACACGACCTTTGGTGTGTCTGAAAAGGTGGTCAAATCATAATCTATATAACAATAATAACGATCTTTGTTCCTGAAAAAATGTGTCGGTTACATAATGTAGGACAAAAATTTATATAAATTATATGCTGCCAACATAAGAGTAAATATGTATTACAAAAACAAAAGCAGACAATAAAGAGGGTAAAAACCAAACAAAAACTAAGTAATAAATTATAACAGTATTAAAAACTTGTATACATAGGCTGCTGTTTTAATTTAAGAGAGATGTTTCCAAATATGTCCCACAGTTGGGCACAAAATACATCAAAAATATCGCAGGTCAACTCTTTAACTTTACATCTACTACTATAGTTTTTGAAGGAATCATGCTAACCTGTTGAAAGGTAATTTACCTTCTCTATTTTCTACACAATATTGCAGCGGAACAGTCTAGATGCAAATAATATAGAAAAAGCAACTTATATTGACCTAAAAAACTGGTAGTTTATCGTTTCTACACAGCATATTGCCAGAGTGCAAATTAAAACGTAGTAACAGAACACAAAGTAAAGCCGAGTTGCAGGTGGCAAATAAAAGCCCAGTGCCAGAACACAAAGTAAAGCCAAGTTGCAGGTGGCAAATAAAAGCCCAGTGCCAGAACACAAAGTAAAGCCAAGTTGCAGGTGGCAAATAAAAGCCCAGTGCCAGAACACAAAGTAAAGCCAAGTTGCAGGTGGCAAATAAAAGCCCAGTGCCAGAACACAAAGTAAAGCCAAGTTGCAGGTGGCAAATAAAAGCCCAGTGCCAGAACACAAAGTAAAGCCAAGTTGCAGGTGGCAAATAAAAGCCCAGTGCCAGAACACAAAGTAAAGCCAAGTTGCAGGTGGCAAATAAAAGCCCAGTGCCAGAACACAAAGTAAAGCCGAGTTGCAGATGGCAAATAAAAGCCCACTACCAGAACACAAAATAAAGCCAATCACCAAACTTAAATAATTGTTTTTATTTAATGCTTACTGCATAGCAACGTTGCTTCCATCTATGACAATCATCCTCAAGCCTGTCTTATGTTTGGCATCCCTCTCTGGGTTGTAAATGTTGCTGCCGATGCTGTTCCGGGAGCTGGCCTGCCCCAGGATTACCTCTTTTATATAAGTGTCTTCAGCAGTTTCAGTCGCACGACTCACTCCATGCTACAAACAACATATCTCCATTTAAATATACATCTGATTATTAAATCGAAATATAAATTTTCACATTGTACACTGTAAAAGGTTGTTAAGCTTAAGTTATCTGTCTGTATGTTTTGATTAATCACTCAATAACTATATGTTAAATATATTTTTAATTCAATTTATTTTCAATATCTTTAAAGATATATATAATATCAAATTATATGTAATATCCAAATGCTACACTATTCATATACCATATTTGATTGTAATAATCATAATATAAATAAATTATTTAAAATTGAAACCAGCATCCAACAGTGTTGTATGTGAATCTTTGATAACATTACTAAAACCTATTTAGTTGATTTTAATAACAATCACCTTCAAACTTCGAAGACTAACATTTCCACTAGACGGTTGGCATCCATTAAAAATCTTTTGCGTTATAAATTCTAGTAGTTTTCCTCGTTCTGAAGAATCCATCTTTGCAATACCTTCGGCAAACTTTCTCATTTCTTGACGACTATACCTTCGTTTGAGTCTTTTAGTATTTATAACAGTTACATCTGAGTCTCCACTCATGGACAAACTGGGGTTCGATAGTGTGGACTTTCTTTTATTGGGACTATCTGCTAAATCAATTACAGTATTAAATTGAGAAGTATTTGTAGTGTTAAATATACTCTCATTTGTCAAGTCTATAGTTAAATATGAATCCTTGTTAATCTCTTTTGTCAAATCTTCGACTTCTTGTTGAAAATTCTGAGTCAACGTTGAATTATTGTTATGCGTGTGTGTGTTGGATAAATCTGTACGTTTAATCCTTTCATCGCATGTTGATAAAGGTGTGGAACATTGTATGGGGCATGGATCATTATTTATTACTATGTCATCATCATCATCTTCACCATCACCAACAATAATAAAGCTGCTAGTAAGTTCTTTGGTATTTTTTGCATCTGATTCATTGTTGACCTCAATAACAGTATCATCTGGTGTATCATAATTAGATGAAGAATCACCTTCACTACGAAGATGCTCAAAAAGTTTTTTTATTCTTCTTTTGACTTTTCTTCTTGATTTCTTCCTTTTAAGACTGGCATTCTTTTGTATATTTAAAAGAGAATGGTTGCTTAAACTTTTCATACCTGTCTGGAAAAGTGCATAGACTAAAATTATTATTGAGAATAGACTGCCTTTTTGGCACATTTCATGATTACTCTCTTCATTAACATAGGTGCCAGGATTGATTCCAGGCAAGACAAACTTACAACCTTTTCCTATTCATATATACATATTCCTAATTAATTACCTAAGGATAAAGCTCTTTTACAATAAATTTGTATTCTGTTGCAATGTTCTGTCCAAATCTTTAATAGTTTAAATTACTTATCTCTTACTGGGTCATCTTAGACTATAATATGAGTTACCATCGGACAAGATTGCAGGTGATATATAAAATAAAAAAGTGGGTATTCCTTACATCAAATATGCCTAAAATATATTGATTAATGTAGTAATTATTAAAAGCAATTTGTTCAACAGAACAAAAGCTATGGAAATATATCTAAAGAATTATACCCTTAATACAAAATAAAAATTATTTTTGTACACTATATTTATAGTTTGTTGCTAAATGACATTGACTTTAACAGCCTTATTCTAAAGTTTAGTTAAAATTTCTAGCATTGATATATATGTATATATATATATTAAGTGTGTCTAGATATATGTTGAATGAAATAACCCAATAATATATGAAACTGGTGACCTCGGTAATATGAGCACATTAATGAAATACTAATGTTTTATAATTATATGACATTTGCTTTTGACATATGTGGTTTTTGTGGTGTACAATTTAATTTGTACAATTGACCATTCTACACAAATTTTTAACAACATAATTATTTCAAAGTTTACAATAACATAGAAAATAAACGTAGGTAGATTTATCTTGTCTTCTAGTAATATATGACGACGTAGAAAAGTTTAATGAAAATGATAAGGTATATGAAAGTTACCTGAAATATAACTTTAATAAAAGCAAATTGTTTTAAATAACGTAATAAAAAACGTTCGCAGTTTGCAGTTAGTTTGCAAATCATAAATATTAATAAACAATTGCAATATAAAAAAACTTACTGAGCCTTTTGATGTTACCGATTTTCTACCCATAGCAAAAAATCGAAAGTAAATTAAAATAATCAAATAAATTTTTATTTGAAAATATATCTCCAAAAAGAAACACCAGAAAAACAGATACAGTGCAAAAGAAATAAACTCTATGGAAATAAGAAAGATGGCGTCCACGTTTCTCTGTTGACAATGTGCACAGAGTAATGAGTAGGCAATAGTAGACTCATATTTTGTAACAAATACTGGTAACTCAGATTAAAGCTAGTAAAATTAATTTCAAGTATCTAGTACTACTTTAAAACAACAGGATTTGAGTTGTTTATAATAATTTGAAATAATTTTATAATTTAGTCTTCTTTGCTTTGTAACGTCTGTGCATTCCTTTAAATATGATCTGCAAAATAGTTTTTCATTTCATCGTAATGCTTACTTGTCTGACATTTCTGGATTTCTGTTAAGAAATTTCTCGAGTTAATAAGATTAGTTTGTAAAATAATTTCTCTTTATATATAGTATAATATGTAGAATTTTTTCATCTCCTTTTTTTATGTACTAACATATATAGTTTTATAATATAGTAGTAAAAAGTCTGACTATTTTTAAGTAAAGAAAATTTAATTGCGGTATTCATATTATACCAACCAAAATCTATACGTGTCTCTCCCTGTCTACACGTCATTGGCGAAATAATTGGGCCCGATTGGCACCAATAAAAGCCATAAATTAAAGAAGAAGAAGAAATTTCTCTGTATTTGCCGGAAATAAGTATTTTGGCAGTATGTTTCACTTCCGTGTCTCAGAGAGCATGTTAAACCATTGTTGAACTTTGAGAATGAAGGTTTGGTCGATCTTTTTTCCTGCAAAATGTTGAACCAACTTCAAGCAGCGATGTTCTCCCAAGACTTCCACGTGCGCTTACACTCCCACCGGCAATGTATCGGCAGTTCCCCTGGTACATGGACACCTACCTACCATGGCCGACGGTGATAACTTACCTTCAGCTAACCTACCAGCTCGTTTGAAATGGACTCACTAGAGCCCTATTTTATAGTTATCAAATTTGGCTATCTGTCTGGTGGGGTATTCCTGGGCCGCAGGCAAAATACTTGGGGATTGATCGATCCAGGAATCGAATGTGCTTAGTGGACTGTATTAGAGGAGGATTCTACCTAATAAGGGCTAGGTGACTAAATGCCGTCGAATGGAAACAAATGGATTACCCACCTTTCGTTCCGAAGTCACTGGCACGGTGTGTTGATGGAATTTGTGGATGAATGAGCGCGAATGACGAAAAACCGAACGAAGACGTGCGGATGGATTCAAATTGTTTTCCTTCCGCGCGGCGAAAATAATGACTTTGCCCAAATTACGTGAAATATTTACGAACACTATCTTTTATGTGTTGAAAATGAAGTTGCGGGTAACAGCTAGTTTTCTAACAGTTTTAATGTTTCACCTAAGGTAGACGGGCAGGTTTTTTAAAGCAACAGCATAGGTACAGGAAAAGGACACACTTTTGGGTGAAACTTAAATAAATTTATATATTATAAAAACTAAAATGGTAAATTAAAACAAACGGTTTTGAAGTACGAGTTTATTTTTCTATTACATTTGTTCATACATTTTATTTCGAGTTAGGAACTATGTTATTTTTATCGAAATTATACTTCTTTTGATGCATTAAAATTACGAAAGAACATATCATACATTATTTTTAGCGTAGAAGAAATCTAAATACATATAATTTACAATTCAAACTTTCATTTGTAGTTTTCAAG
This sequence comes from Elymnias hypermnestra, assembly GCA_015832385.1. NCBI lineage: Eukaryota > Metazoa > Arthropoda > Insecta > Lepidoptera > Nymphalidae > Elymnias > Elymnias hypermnestra. The sequence goes on from JACTOM010000792.1 coordinate 557,868, forward strand.
TGTATCCATTTAGATATTACATAAATGTCTGATGAAATTTTCACTTAATAATGCATAGGAAGCACTTTTTACTTAAGTACACATGCCGTAGTTTTTATATCTACAATGTTTCCACATATTTATAGCACGGGAATATGAGACAATTGAGGGCATTTACGATTATTATAATGACTAAACAATCTACAATGATTAGTAGAGCGGATAACATTAGGTGTAAATTCTATCGACATTATTTTGTGATAATTTAAATTGATATAGTTAATAAATAATAGTAATGAGATGAGACCAAGATTATTGGTGTTTCCAACGAACACATGACCTTCAAATGACGTTATTTATAGGTAACATACTTACGTATACATGACGTAATGGTGACTCGATTTATCTATAATTCAGAGTTCAATTGAATATCATACGTACGTCATATTTACGTGTAGTAGAACCCCGCACCGAAGCTGAAATTAGGGGGGTGTAATCATAGACTAACCAAAAGTTGATAGATACATAACAATTATAAGTGTAGCTACTACTTCACGCTAGTGCTCTGTGGCGTGGTACTTCCCTGGTTCAATTAGTACAATTATGAGTTGCAGTGATTTACTTGTGTATTTCGATATATAATACGAGCTCTATTCAGTACTCTTACTGCGGTGAAATTCGTTCCGTTGCGGACTGACAGTATATTGCCGCGATACTCTGAAGAAGTGCATGATTCTGAGGAAATACATCATCGTAGTCATTTTTATGTACTGCGAGCACTGACGTTCTCTGGGTAAGGTGCTCTCTATGTTTTAATCACACGTTCAGTTTATAATAAAAACAATAATCAATTACTTTATAAAATAAAAATGCAGAATATACTGGACTGCGTTCCCTTTTAAACAGTGATGAGGATAGCTAACAAAGGTGCGCCTTCACAATATAGTATGTATATCAGTACACGGCTTATAGAAGGGTTCTGTGAATGATTATACTGTCGTTATATTTAAATTTAATGGAATAAATATCTTCGTTTTCAAACGATAAAAACATGTCAACATCTTATCAATAGCTATTACTAATTTTGGAATGCAAATATTATATCACTAGACACATAATTTATAATCTTGACTGATATTAGTGTTTTCTTTTTCATAGAGTAAGATTGAAAATTACATGCATATACTCCATGGCAACATAACCATAGAGTTCTAGAAGACAAGATTCAAATATAGAAAACTACATAGACTTATCATCAAATATTTATAATCTATGTTTAGTTTTAATTCTGTTTGTAGATGTTTTTAAATTGTTATTTAATGAGCTCTTTCCTATTTTAACCCCTTTAATGGTTTTTTTAAATATCAGGCGGTTTACTTGACTGTAATATCACCTGAGTAAGTCGTGAGATATTCCAAGATGGAAGCGATAATTACCTTACAAGAGATAACTTACTTCTTGTGTAATATTGCGTAGGACATACATGAAGTCGTACATGTGACTAGTACAAATCGTCAAAATGTAAGAGCACCTCTAATTTATATTTTGTGCTTCAAATTTTGTCGATGACCTCAGCAGACCTTCTCGATAGGTGGGCCTAAAAATGAACATGGATATGACGAAAGTTATGTCCAATATCCATGTTTCGCTCCACTCAGTCATAGTTGAGAACTCGACACTCGAAATTGTTGACGAGTACACATACCTGGGACACATAGTCCGGCTAGGTAGGTCCAATTTCGAGAAAGAGGTCAACCGCCGAATCCAACTCGGTTAGGCAGCGTTCGGGAAATTCCGGAAGACGTTTTCGTCCAATATCCCTCAGTGCCTGAAGACTAGAGTCTTCGAACAGTGCGGATCGGAAACGTGGTCGCTGAGTATGGGCCTCATTCGGAAGCTCAGAGTCACTCAGCCTGCGATGGAGAGGGCTATGCTCGGAGTTTCTCTACGCGATCAAATCAGAAATAAGGTGATCTGTAGCAGAACCCAAGTCACCGACATAGCCCTTCGAATCGCGAACCTGAAGTGGCAATGGGCGGGGCACATAGTCCGATGAACAGATGGAAGTTGGGGCTCGAAGGTGATGGAATGGCGACCCCGCACCGGACCGCAGTGTTGGAAGACCCCCCACAAGGTGGACCGACGATATAAGGAGGGTCGCTGGTAGCCGCTGGAGGCAGGCGACGAAAGATCGGGCTTTGTGGACATCATTATGTGAGACCTATGTCCAGCAGTGGACTCCATCGGTTGAAGCGACGACGACGACGACGACTTCAAATTTTGTCCAGGTATTTTGCTTCAGTAAAGTATACTATAGATTTTATGGCGTGAGTGGGAAGAAATGAGACGCGTATTAAGCAGAGATAGCAAGATTGTAACCTAAAAAAAATGTTTGTTAATAATAAGAAACATTAACTCACTGGTTAAAAGCACATTTTAAAATATCAAAGTTACAATAATATTAACAACCGCATTTAAAATGATAATGTCATTTAAAAAATTAATAGAGCGTGATTAAAAAATACACATGTCAGAAGTGAAACTTCTTTGGCAAACCAATTTTTAAGTCTCGTTTATATTTATACAAATATAAAACTTAATATTTCCGAGACTTCGAGAGAGGGAAAGAGGAAATATGTTAGGAATTTAATTGCCATTCAAATATCAACACAAATAATTTATTGCAATCTCAAATGACAAATTGCAATTAAAAATGCCACTTGTTTTTGGTTTATATTAGAAATTATTAATTTTGTTTATCAATTTAAAATTTAGAAAAGAGAATTAATGAAAAATAGTATTTTATTATATGATTAAATGACGTGTGACAAATTAATAATACCACATTTGTAAATATGAAAACTACCCAACCTTCAAACGAATTGGCATAAAAAACGCTGCACATCTTCGTGATGCTAATCACGCGTTTCATCCGTAAAAATTTTACCCTCATTGAAATATGTACTGTAATTGAAATTAAAATAAAACGTTCGTACGCCTCGCCTCATTACAAGTGGGACATGTACTGGTTCAGTTCAAAGAGGCTACTCTTGCTAACTCATTTTATTATTGTGTCCTAGTCTTATGTTTAAGTCTAATTTTACCTCTTAATAGATAACACTGTGTTGACAGGAAGTTAAAATAAATAATTATTAAGTAATTGTTGGTATAATTTAACTATTTACACGTGTATAGTTCGATAGTCTTAACGCATGTGTTGCAGTCCACGCGGCAGCACCAGTGAAACTTGCACTCGCACCTTTCTCTCACCACGATTTTCTTAGTGTTGTAACCGCGGCCGCAGCACATCAACGCACACCCGTCTATGCCCGCAGATGTTCTATTGCACTCTCTACCCATGGTCCCGGGTGAACCCTGTCAAAGTACAAGAAATAATCATGAAAAAATTATAGCTATCTGCGTCCGCGACTTTGTCCACTTGTAAGTGTTTTAGGTTAGAACTTCTAATCAATTACATACATACATAGCATCACGCGTCATTCCCACAGGTGTAGGCAGAGACAACATCCTTCGACTTGCCATGATCCTTGCATATCTCCTTCGCTTCTTCCATTCTCATTAAACCTTTCATACAAGTTCGTCGGTTTAGAGTACTCTTGACCTTTTTTTTTTTTNCCCATCTATCAAAATATTGCTATTCATCAAAGATTCATCTCTTTCAAAAAGCATAACTTTAGTTTTGCTTACATTCACTTTAATTCCTTTCCCTTTCAAAGCTTCATTCATAATATTTAGCAACTCCTGTAGCTCATTAGCGGATGACGCAAATAATACTTAATCATCAGTGTAGAGTAAACATTTGACGAGTAATTCATTCATTCTTAACCCATACATATTTTCTTTTAAATCTGTCAAACAGTTATCCATGAATAGGTTGAACAGCCATGGTGACGCAACACATCCCTGTCGAACCGTTTATTCTGACACAAGCACTAGAACCCTCATAGAGAGACTTCAATGGATCAGACAACCGCTCACCCCATACGTAGATAACGTTGACCACATCTCATTCCTTACCACTCGATCGTAACCCTCTTCTAAATCTACGAAAGCGCAATAAACTTTTTGGTCAATCAATTACGCTGTATAAATACTTTAATTTGCTATCTGACAGACCGCGAAAAGAACCGCCTTCAAAACAGACCATTCCAAATATATTAATAGGCTCTAAAAAGTAAAAAATAAGGTATTCCTTTTAAGATTCCTTCGTGTTCTTATTTTTGGAGTCGCTGTCAGCCAAATTAGGTTCCTACTATTGTAGCTATATGTGTGAGCGCCAAGTGGACACGCGGGACACACCTACCTTAGCTGACGCCGACTCCAAACATTAGAATACGAAGAAGTTAGATATTCTGCCACAAATTTAAAACTAAGGTTTTCATGGATGCATGTGGTATGCATCCATGAAAACCTTTCATATTAAAAAAGAATCACCAAGATCGGTTAACCCAGTCGAAAGTTATGATGTAACAAACAAAAAAGAAAACATACAAATGAATTAATAACCTTCTTTTTTGAAGTTGGTTAATAACTTTCTAGCTCTAAATTAATGCTTTCATCCGTTTCTTCGAACTTTAAAGTAGCCTATATCCTTTCTGTGGCTCTATCTGTGTAACAAATTTCGTTTAAATCGATTCAGTATTTTAGTCGTGAAAGACAGTAACTTAACAAATATTACGTTAATTTTTTACTAACTTATATTGCTCTAATATACATAAAACAAATGAATATTAAGTGATCGCTTATACATAATGAATTTAAATTACAAGTTTGAACATTAATTAGGTTATATTATCAAAGATTATACCCATAAAAGTTCTTGCATTAATCTATTTATTTTAAAATTAGTCTGTATTTCGCTGTCACGACATCATGCACGGCTGCACCGATTTCCATAATTCTTCTGTTGTTTTGTATGTTATAGCCAGAAAAATTAATAATGCTCGTAAAACATTTTAATAAAATTTAACCGGTAACTAAACTTTTGACAATATAAACTTTTTTAATGTAACCTTATGACATTTGACATAATTGTCAGATTGACAGAAGAGTATATGTATGTGAGTGTATCAAAGACAAGATAGTGTATGTGAACATGATAGAGTATATTATGTATTTTTATGAACAATAAAAAAAATTATCATTGTGTACCCCTCTATATAAACTATAAGTGCTGGAATTTTCATACTCCTCCGTCCGTCTATAGTTTATAATGAATTATTTGTATTTTAAAATCTATTACAAACGACAAGTGTATTATGTATACTCACCAAGGAAATGTTCCGTACACAATAATTTGGTGATTCTTCTAAATAGACGAGATCTTGGGCAGTTGGAAGGCTGTAGTTGGGGTTGCTGAGCCTCAGTTTCCCTCTGCGTGATACTTTTACCTCCGTAGCACCTTCGTATTTGTCCCTTAAGTAATCACCTAAAACAGAGTACACCCTTACCATACATCTATGCCCCAACGTATCTGTTAAACGTTGTTCTTAACATCACCCTTTTGATACGCTTTGAAAACATAGGGAGCGATAATTAAAAAATCAGATCACAACTGCTTCCATTGGTTCTAATTATCAGAAAATCAAGCAATATTTGCTGCCCTTGAATGCGATGTCTCTACAAAGTTATATAGACGTACACTTAGACGCACACACTGCTTCACTTACTGCTAGATTAACTATTTTGGCGATAGAATTGTAATTTGCCATAAATAAATCTTTCGCAACATACACTCTCACTATGAATATTACAAGAATTCTCACGAGATTGAATCATGTAAGCAACAAACATACTACGGTCTTAACACCATAATTATGTTAAAATTCTGGATACATATCCCATTCGCAACATAAATTCTCACAGGATTTCCTATTCCTATTTTAACAGAATCAAAAAAATAGCAGGAAAAAGCTAGTTCATTTTTAAATATTTTTAAGAATTTAAAGTACAATAAATAAAGGCCAGCAAAGACCTAGTCCAAGATATTAATTATCTGTGCACCAAGGCAACACGCAGTGACAGTTGAATTAATAGACGCCATCAGTATCTACTAGTAGTTAATCTGTGGTCATTAGCTTTAACTGTATCAAATGAAATGTACAATGCAGGCCCATTTACTCTGTTACGGGTTGCTAGTTTTTGTTATCTGTGAAGAATGGGTGCTCTGTGGTGATTTGTAGATATATTGGGCGGGTACCCGATTTGAGAGCGTTGAGAAGTATGAGTGGATTAAAACTGATTGACAAAACATAAGAGAACGTTGTGGTACGAAAGAAGATGTAGTGTCTAAAACTATGAAAGGTATGATTAGATGGTTTGGGCACGTAAAGAGAATGAATGAAAGGAGACTGACAAAAAGTATTTATAAGTTTATGGGTAAGTTGGAAGGGGAAGACCAAGGCAAACGTTCCTAGAACAAAACCAGGAGATTTTAAATGAGGGCCAGGTCCACAGCTGGTCCATTGATGGTCCACAGCTTAGCACAGGCCTGCCCCGTTAAAGAAGGTAAGGTTTTTGTACCATACATTCCCACCACGTTGCTTCACTCCTGGTTACAAAGTTACAAATTTCCCATAATTACTGCTCACGATGCTTCCATCCAACGAAAAGGACAGTGATTGATTCAAGGATTTAGCTCGTAGTTTTTGATTCCGTTATCCCGTTATTAGTGCAGGTTGACTTCGCTAAGGGAACATGTATTACGAATGTCAAATCAAAGTGTAAAGGAGTAACTTCACGGTCTCAATAAGTTTCACATATAACCGGATTCCGAGGGAATATGGGAAAACACGTTTTTAGTAAGAGACTACGTCGCGAGAGGATAATATATATTGAACTTCTAGTCACTCTGAATAACTTTGTAGATTTCGCTATAAATGGTCGTTTTTGCGATTATACATCCGAATCCTTTGGGAATATGGGGAAACTCGTTTTTATTGATGATCGAAACGTAATCTACGTTGAAAAGTAACCTCTTCTCAGGTTCTAGACTGTCTATGTACCAAATTTAATTTATATCCGTTCAGTAGTTTTGGTGTGAAAGCGCCATAAACAGAGGTACTTTTGCATTTATAATATAAGTAAAGATACATATATACATATCCTAATGGTGCTGCCACACTGCTATTTCAAAATGTTTCTAAACATTAGTAAACATTCCCTAACAAACATTTCATCACAATGTTATAGCTTTTTTCATATTAGGTAATGTTAGTTAACAATTTGCACCAAATAAAACTATTTGTTATCATTTGTGTGCAGACATGTATGCAGGCGACAGCAGGGTATGCAGAGAGTGCAGGGGAACGTAAACCCAAGCTGCGAGCTGATGCCATGTTTTCAAGTGTTCTAAATGTTTGTAAACATTTCAATCAGTGTAGGAGCACTCAAAACATAAAACAATTTCTAACATTTGAAAATAGCATTGTAGCAGCACGATTACTAATATTCAGTCATCAGTCGACCGTTTCTAAGTTATGGTGTGTCAGTCGCCGCTAAACATAACATACCTATCTCCCTGAAGGAAGCCAGCTGTTGCCAACAAGTGATGAGGCTGCATGACCCTGACACGCCGTGACACTTGCAGGTCACTCGTGACTTCTTTATCACAGCCTGTAATAGATATAACAATTTGTTAAAACGATATGAGTTTTAACGGTCACCCAACTGCTGTCAGTGAATGACCACAATAATAATTGGACGTTAGAATTGTGTGTAACCAAGCCAACATTGTTATGACCTGAAGTCAGTCACTGACTGCAACTGACTGACAATAGTTTTGAACATACCCGTCTACCAGCTTCATTGTTATGTCTGTTCATAAGCTGCCGACCTTGTTCGCGACTGCCTCTTTTAACTTTGCGTTCCCTTTCACGAATGTCTACGAATCCTTCGGTAAACCTGCAGAAAAAAACAGACTAATAGTAACTAAATAATTACATTGCTGTGCGTTTTTACATAAAATACTAGCCGTTTCCTGTTTTCATAATGCATTGTTTTAGAACAAATTAGTTTAACCTAAAAAAGGTTATAGTGACCCAATATTAAAAGATAGACTTACGCTGTCTTGAACTTTTTTGTAGGACTTTTAAAGGGGAACAGTTTTGTCATACACGATTTTTACGAATCTTTAACCATTTACACAGTAATCGCAGCGGAGGGTCTCCAAAGGAATGCTTTTTTACCGTTTTTGCAACATTTTTGCATATTGCTCCGCTGCTATTGATGTTAGTGTAGTGATAAACATATTATAAGTTTCCTCGGAAAGAATTTTTAACCAGTAGTTCTTGAGATTAGTGCGTTCATGTTAACAATTTCTTGAGATCTATAATATTAGTGTAGATTATGTTGAGTCAATCAAAATCGACTCGACATTTTAGGGAGGCTGTTGTTATGGAGATTATCTAATGGATTTAAGGAAATAGGCATTGAAGACTAGATTAGACCGTCAGTCAAGTGTAAACCGATGTGTAATGTAACACCTAACCTTTTACCCTACTTAACCTTGTATATTTTTTTAAAAAGGTTTTATCAGACACAAAGTTACTATATTCTGTTTGGAGATACAACAGATATATGAGGAATAACTTTACTGAAACGTTACAGGCAATATGTAGTTAAAAGTAAGTTCTATTCACAAACTTTTCCGAAGTTATACTCCTAGTACAAAAGGTATTGCGATTAGAAAAGGACAACAATGGTCGTGCCTTCTTACTTCAACTTAGCACACTACGTCAGTTACAGAGTATCGATTCGTAGCACTTGTTTATATACAAATAAATTTGACCTGTATTGCTTTGCCATAGAGTGTCTTTTCAAAAGAAGGAGAGATTTACTTAAGCTCTTTATACTATTTTCCAGCAACGAATGTTTCTAGAGCTTTAAGATTAATAAAATTAGATTTTTCTTCGTTAAATATTTATCTTTCCATAAATTAATGATAAAAGATTATTAATCTTTTCATTGCAATTACCTTTACATTTTGTATTTATTAGACGAATCTCCCCGAAGATAAATCACGTAACCTTAGGGTGCATTGGATTTGGATCTCTTTCTGCTCTATGACAGCCTGGTATCGGATCGGGGTTTAAACCCGCTTACCCTGTTTTTATCCGGTTTATCCCGGATTTATCCGGTATGAGGAAAACCAAGGTCAGCTTCCTAGTTAGTAGTAAACTTTTCACAATGAAATTTCTCATATACAACGTAAACTTTTTGAATAATTTTATCAACACTAATTTAATACGCTTCATTAATAGAGTTCTCAGGTTCGATCCCTGACAGAGCAAATTTAAGAAATTGAATTCTAAGAAGGATATAGGTAACATTTTTAAAGAAATCAAAACTGAAAGGGGCTGAAATTTAACATCTTTATTAAAAAAAGCTACTGTTTTCAAATTCACAATGTACAAACAGGGGTTTTTGCAAAATAAGTAAGTAGCTTAGTGTTAAACTATATTCTCATCGGATGGTAGTCTGAAATTCATATAGTAAATGGTTTCTAGGCAGCATTAAACTGGACCAATATTTTTTTATACAGCCCTCTTTTCTTTATAGGTGGTAACTAGCCACGACCGAAGCTAGCTAGCACAAAACCAAACTGAACAAATTGGTTATTCCAGGAATTTAACCCAAACCTCTACTAGCGATGCATGTAGTCTCACCATTACAACAGCGAGGTCGCTACCGTATTAGGTTTATTCTAACTTCGTATTATCTGCCAACCGAATTGCTCACAATTTACGAATTCCTTTGAACTTCTTGCCGCCCTATGCGTTCCTGGTAACAAAAATGCTCGAATGCGGGAAAATCTCCTTTATGAAGTAAAAAGCCGGATTTTTTCTTTATCCCCTCTTTCGTAAAGCATTGCCCGCATTCCAAAGATATTTGGAAACTCCTTGTGGCTTCTGCGTTCCTTGTTACGAGATTTCAAGAAAGCAAAGGGATTGAAAGAGCTATTAAGGAAACAAGCCTCCGACTGGGAGACACGGTCAAGTTTCATATAGCTCTTTTGTTTGTTTTCTTGCCCTTATCCCACTAGGTGGGGTCGGCAAAGCATGTTTCCTTTCGCCACTTCACTTTATCCGCTGTCATTTCTACCTCCTATTTCCTTAATACACATATTCTCTTTTACACAATTCATCCGCACTTTTTTTGGTCGCCCTCTCCCGGCCCTGCTGCTTACCATCATATTTAGGACTCTCTTACATACATGGCTATCCTCCCTTCTCATTACATGTCCATACCAGGCTAACCTTCCACTCCTTAACTTCTCGTTCACTGGTGCTACTTTCACACTTCCTCTAATATACTCATTCTTAATCTTATCCAATTTTGTCACTCCACACATCCATCTCAACATTCGCATCTCCGCTGCATGCAATTTCCTTTCATTCTCCCCTTTGGTGGCCCAGCACTCTGATCCATACAGGATGACAGGTCTTACGATCGTCTTATAAATCTTCCCCTTTAGTTTAAGGGGCATTCTGGCATCGCAAATTGTTCCCGAGACCTGCCTCCACTTCATCCAACCTGCATTTATCCTGCTAGTAACATCTCGGTCAATGCCGCCGTCGTTTTGGAAGATAGAGCCGAGGTAACGGAAATCTGAGCAGACTCGAAGGGAAACACCATCTAAGACAATCGAAGAAAAACTGGATGGATCCCCGAAATCACAGAACAGATGTTCTGTTTTGGTCCTATTGATCTTCAACTTCATATAGCTCTTTTATACATGATAATAAATAAATCTGGACCAATCATAATGAAAATTAGGATGTAGTAATTTTGTAATGACTCGAATAAGCTGTTACAAAAACTCATATGAAGTGGCGTGGATAAACTAGTTTATTAATAGGAAAAAGATTTTTCGACTAAATTACGTGGGATTTTGCCAAGTTTCCTCTAAACATAAAATTTTGTATCCGGAATTCAAACAATTGAGTGATTTGATGTGTTAATTCAGTATTACCGGTTTAAGGTTTATTTTTATTTAATCTTCGCACAAAAACTGCGAAACCTTTGAGGTAAATTTTGTAGGGCCTGAATATTGTGCGTCTGAAACAAAGAACAAAATTCTGCATATTTCGTGTAGATATACCGGGGTAGCAGAAGATATAAGTATCTTCTGCTACCCCGGTATATCTACACGAAATATGCAGAATTTTGTTTTTATAACCAACCGTTTATTATTTTTTAAACCTTTTTTTAATTTTCCTCGTAATTAGTTTTGGATTGAAATTATTTATCAACTAGTTGTATCATGCAGTGTTACCCGTTTAGTTCTCTATCCCTTGGAAATATGAAGAAATTTGTTCTTAATAAGCGTTTACGTTGCGATAAGTATGTATGCCGAATTTCAACTCAATTGAAAAGGTAAGTTCTAGAGATCTCGCAGTAAGGTTATGTTTATTGCTTACATTATCTCGATTTGCATATCGAAATTCTAGTTAATCGGGTAAATAGTTTTTTTGGAAAGCAAGTGAACCTTTTCCACTTATACATATATAATCCCGTAAGAATAAGGGAAAACCGTTCTTAGTGACCGTCTACGTAGCGATATGTATGTCACGCTCGCTGCAAGCTTAACCAATGCAAAACAAGGACAGATCATTAAAATCATTGAAAATAAAATTACACGTCTTTGTTATATTTAAACTAACCGTTCTTTTTGGTGTTACCCAATGCCGTGCAATTCCGGATGTCTTTTTGAAGTGAAACTTCTGTAGCATGAGGGTAAAAATTTTATGGATGTAACGCGTGATTAGCGTCACGAATATGTGCAGCGTTTATACTAATCCATTGGAAGTTAGGTAGTTTTAATATTTAGAAATAACATGTGGAATTTTAATTTGCCACTAGTCATCTAATCATTTAATATACTATTTATCATGAAATACAAAATAGAAATATTTCATAAATTCTCTTTTCTAAATTTTGAATTCATAAACAAAATTTAATTAATCATTTTATATTGGCAAAAAACTTGCGCCAACTTCATTTACAATTCGTCATTTCAGATTTCAATAAACTATTTATGTTAATCTTCGACAGCTTTAATAATTGAATGACAATAAAATTCATTAAATTCCTAACATATCTCCCTTTTTCCTTCCCTAATCCAAAGTTTTAAATTTCACTTCTGGCATGTGTACTTTGTATCCACGCACTTTTTTTTCTAAAATAAAGGGATCAATTTACTCCTTATTATCTATATGCTAGTGGAAGTGTCGTCATTATCGGTCCAGCCGTTTCAAAGATTATCTGGTACAAAAAATTGTGTCCGATGTAATACCACACATCCTTTCATAGTGAAAAGCTGTCAATTTGAAATTAAGTGCCTATATGTCCTTTAATTATCCATAATAATGAAATAATAAATTTCTTATTTTTAACATTGTTTATTTGACTATAAATTACGCAACGTATAGGTCTCCACTTAAAACAAAGTACGCCCATTCCGCAGCCGCGTATAGCGTGTATTCAACAATGTCCTATGATTTTATGCTCTCCTGGTACCCAACCTGTCTGAATCCTCTGTCTTGACGTAAGAGTGACAGCGACAGTGACGTTGTCAAAATGACGTATTTCCATTATTTATACTTTAATTATTTGTGCTTTGTATAAAAATCATAGGTAGTTAAATATTTATACTATTAAAAAAAATTGGTCATAATAAATTTATTTACCATAAGTTTAAATTACTCTCAATTGAATTGAGTGAATTTTCCAGATTAATTCCAAATCCAAAAAAAGGTATTTTAACTACTTACTACTTTTTAAATAATTTTAAACTATGAAACTAAATTTATAATAATTAATAGTTACTGAAAAAGGTTTTTTAAACAAATATTATATGTGATATTAGCAGAATATTATATTAAATACGAGACTACGAACATGTATAAAAAAAAAATTAAAAGTGCGTGCGTACAAAGTACACATGTTAGAAGTGAAACTTCTTTGGAAATCACATCCCAATCCATGGACTAAGGAAGAATATGTTAAGAATTTACCGAATTTAATCGTCATTAAAATATTAAATGTGTCGAAAATGAAAACAAATAACTAATTGAAATTATGAATTGTAAATAAAAATGCCACGTGTCAATAATAGAAATTATGGGATTTGAACCTGCGACTTCTTCGAACAAAATGCCACGTATCATGTCTTGTGCCATTATGGCTGTATTAATATTACACACTGATGGCCTCGATGGTTTAATGATACCAGTATTTGCTTCGCTAGCAGAGGTTCGATACCTGGCAGGGGTAATTTAGGAAACCCTATGAGCAAAAACCTTACCAAGCAAAACATTTATATTCTGGCATGATGCTGATCTCAAGAGATAATTTACCATTATCAGATGAAAATATACTCAAGCGTTAATGATATAATTAAGCAATAAAAAGACATGACTAAACACATCGTATTTACTGTAAAAAAATTACAATAAAATTAAATACGTAACTTAACACAAACATACATGCAAACAAAACATAAACATAAATAAACATTTGCAAACAGGTGAATTTATTTACCTGCTTCACCTGCGTTATATCTCACCTGAAGGTACTAGGGGAACAGAAAATCACAGGAAAATTTCTACCTTACAAATTCAAGGTGCCCTCCGTACGAGCACGTACAAACGCACACTAAGGTACTGCACGGCACTGTGTATTTATTGTAAAGGTGTACTCCAGTTTTCCATGTAGTTAACATGATAACTGAGCAGAGTGAGAGAGAATATATCTCTATTTCTTTCTAGCACACAGAGCAATAAACTAAATAGCAATTACCTTCCGTATTTTACTAAATTCCTGGTACACAAGCAAGAAAGGTGGCTCGATTAAGAAAAAGGTTAGCACGGGACTTTTTTTTAACTGAGAAATGAAATTTTTAATAATTTCCTTTAAGTAGGTTTGTTGGAAAAAATCAAATTTGATGAATTTACGTTTTCCTTCATAATGGGGAAAATTTTTTTAATGCGGTCTTTATTTTAACACATAGTAAAAAAAATGACAATGCTATGTTTATTTTTGTAAGGTTTTCCCCCTCTTTAGTGGAAAAAGGAAGATTACTCATTTATATAAGACAATAAATAATCTTAAGGTTTTTTCCCTTTTCATTGTAAATCTCGACGGCCTTTACACAGCCTTGTCTTTAGATAGAACTAAACAATTAAAAGACGTTAATATCTGATACCAAGAGGGTCCTTTTTTAAATTTTGATTTGGATTAAATTAAAAAGGTCTACTAAAGAGGAATGTTACATGTTTTTGTTTGCTACATGTTTTTAAATTTAGTTATGTTATTCCAGAGTTAAAAGGAAATAAATAAACTAAATGTTCCCTGGGTAGTTTTCAATGACAGTTACGTCGCGAAAGAAACATGTACGTATAAGTTTTGGAGATCCCGCAGTGACATTGGTGCTTTATAAGCGTCTACATCGCGAAGTAATATTTATACCGAATTTCAACTCTATATCACAATGACACGAATACAACAAAAATACAGCGATTATTACTTAGACCAGATATTTCCTAATGCTGTAAAAATATTTCCTAATGCTGTAAATCCATTATTTATCTAATGTCATTTTAAATGTATACCATTCTCGAATCTGTAATCTATAAGACTAACATTAAATGTTTTTCTACAAAATGGCGGCTATAAATATTAATTTAACTAGGGAACAATAATCGCCGTAGACTAGTTACAAAATAGTTTTCGGTACAAGGGAAACATGAACGTATAAGATACGGCTACAGATTTTAACGGCTAGAGTTGGAAACTATGCAACCTTCTCAGTGTGAACGTAAAAAATACGTAAAGAAAATTTACGACTGCAAACTTTGTCAACATTTATTCATATATAATTATTCAAATTCCAACGTAACGTGCTTATTTGTAATTTTTACTACAATGACAAACTATTAAAGCGCCTTTTTTTAACTACAATTATTTCAGATATGTTTAGTTGGATTTATTGTTTAACTTTTATTTTCATTTTCAGTCGTTAAATATATGATAGTGCACAGATTACGTTAATCGATTTGCACTCGAATCTGACTTGACATTTTCGAGGTTGACAGCTGACATAACACGGAGTGTTGGGCTGACGGCCATTATTGGTTGGGATTTCTTAGGGTGCGCACGCGTCTACGTGTTCTGGTGGAATGTTTTAAATCTAGTTATACTTTGTTACTCATCTAAAATTATAAGTGTTGATTTATTATAGTAAAACATATAAAGAAGTAATAGTATCGTGAAATATTTTATTAAAATACCCAACGTTGATCTCCTCGCCTGACGACCCACATACCCACATTTATATATGTCGGAGAATAAGAGAGAACGGAGAAACATAAAACACGGGAGCGTAGGGTTCTCCGCCGACATCGTTATTAATTAGATCCATTATTTAATTTCTTATTCTGTGGGCGTTCATGGGTATTGTTGGTGCAATCAAACACTGTATTAATTAACTCGGTTTATAATGTTCAATCACTTAATGTTCCCGATATCAATTTACACAAACTCATTAACACTAATAGCTAGGAACGCGACAGTTTCAACAGTTGACTGTTCCGATCGAGCGCTACTCGACAACTGTCGAGTGACTCCCGCCGGACTGCCACCATTGACTCTGTCGACGCCGATAGAGGGCGCCAGCGTTCCACAGATATCTGCCCTCCGACACGGCCATCCTGACCTGCACACGTCCCAGTGTGCTGGCTAATCTGAAACTAAACCTCCACGAGAATATCTTGTTCCGATCGGCCAATCCTGACCACACCTTCAACAAAAATCATTAAACTAATAGCTAGAGCTAAGCATTTTGTTATTGAACGTGAATCCTTATATCCTCCACGCTACTTACAAATTTAATTCCTAATTTTGGTAACAATATCTAAACCTACCACCTCACTTGTTAATGACGCATTTCGTTATAGAACCTGAACCTTCACAGCCTGCACCCGCACTACATACAAAATTAATTTCTATGGTTACAAAATCTAAACATACCGCCTCATCTTTCAATGGCCACCTCGCCTT
>JACTOM010000792.1:574108-590822 GCA_015832385.1 Elymnias hypermnestra
CGGACTATGAGAGTGAAGGAATAGAGAGTACACTTGTGTACTATGCCTGCCAATCCGCAGTGGAGCAGCGTGGTGGGTCTATGCTCTAAAAACCCTCTCTCATATGAGCGAGGAGGCCTGTGCCCAGCAGTGGGACGTAAATGGGCTGCTACTTACCTTACCTTACTTTAATGAGTGACATCTGCTAATGAGCTGATAAATATTATGAATGAAAGAAAAGGAATGAAAGTGAATGTAAACAAAACGAAAGTTATGCATTTTAAAAGAGATGAATTTATGATGAATTGCGACATTTTGATAGATGGCGTACAAGTGGAAGATGTGAAAGAATTTGTATATTTAAAATCTAATTTTACAAAAGATGGAACATGTGACAGTGATATTGAAAGGAGAATGCAGGGAACAAAATAAGGTAAATGGTGCCCTGCGCGCCTTTATGAATAGCCAGATGGTGTCTCAAAGGGCGAGACTGGCTGTGCATGCTGGAGTGTTGGTGCCAACACTTATGTATGGTAGTGAAAGTTGGGTATGGAATCACAAAAGTAAAATAAATGCAGAAGATATGAGGGCGTTGAGAAGTACGAGTGGATTAAAACTGAGTGACAAAGTAACAAATAGAATGTTAGAGAACGTTGTGGTATAAGACTAAAAGTAGTGACTATAATTGAAAAGGTATGCTTAGATGGTTTGAATCAATGAAGGGAGACTGACAAAAAGGATTTATGAGTCAGGATTAAATGGAAAAATTGGAAAGGGAAGGCCAAGGCGAACATTCCTGGACCAAATCCAGGACATGTTAAATAAGGGCCAGGTCAAGAATACTCTAACCTTGTATAAAAGGTTTAATGAGAATGAAAGAAGCGAAGGAGACATGCAGGGATCGTGGCAAGTGGAAGGACGTAGTTTCTACCTACCCCGAAAGTAATGAGGCATGATGAGCATTTCACTGCAAATCGGTTCCAAAATTTTGTCGTGAATGTGCGACAGATAGAGTTACTTTCGCATTTATAATATTATTTTATATTGTTGGATTGTTATTTAACATGCTTGAGGGTTAAACTTTTATAAGTTTTCAATGTTATAATTATTTATATCGAATCACCTGAAATATAACTTTCAAATTGCCAAATATTTTGACATATAAAGGAAGGGCGCATGCGTCAAAAAAACTGATTTGGAAGACATTGGATAAAGGCAACTTTAATGCAAATATAAAGAGTCTAAACCAAAAGATTCAAAAAGAAGCAATTTACAATGTGTGCTTAACACACGGCTGAAGTAAAACGTAACTCTCCCTTTCTATCTTTATTAACTTATATCACCCTGTCAACTTCCGTTCCCCTCGTCCTGTTTGAGTTTTTGTAACGCTCTCGTCACGCAATCAACAGTTTACTAGTCAAGCGTGTGTAAAGAGATTTTACAACAAAAATGGGTAGCGATATTATACGTAGTATTCAAAAAGAATCCTAAGACTACCAAATATATATTGACACTAGCAGACCCGACAGACTTCGTTCTGTCAAAAAGATTTGGAATGTGGCAGCTTTCAGTTATACAAATACTTAATAAAACACAATCGATTAAATGACACACAGTATCTTTTTTGTTTTGCAACAAAAGATAGCGTAAATAAATCACATCTTTATATAACCTATGAAAGATGAATAATTTTTAAAGAAAAGATAGTAGCATAAATGATTGCCACATTTACATAACCTAAGAAAGAATTAACAAAATCGTTGCTATAGACAACGGTCTAATAATTCATGTCACAACCTTGTGGATGCGTGGGTGGACGCGTGGGAGTGCGTGGGTGGAAGCGTGGGAGTGCGTGGGTGGATGCGTGGGAGTGCGTGGGTGAATGTGGGGGAGGGTGTGTGGAAACGCGTTTATAAGCATTGAAATGACGTTAGATATTTTGCCGGTCTTTGTCCGCTTGAGTTTTCGTACCAGAAACAAATGACTGCCCACATAAATTTGAAAAAAAAAAAATGGTAAAGGGTTGATGTAATTCAAAAAATGAATAGCCCAAAACCTTTTAAAATTAATTCCGCGTCGAATGGTCATGGTCTCATGCCGATCTGTCCAGTAGTTTTCAAGTTTAACGATAACAAAGAAAAAAAGAGTTGCTTATATATAGATTAGGTTTGTTTTTTTTTTAAATGTTGTATTGTTATTAGTAAAATTAAGTAATTAATGAATTAGAACTTTTGAAGAGGTCTAAAATCGAGTTAAGAGATTCCATTACCTACAGGCGATGTTAATACGCTGTGTGTTCAAAAAGTATCGCGAATTTTGTGTTTTTTCAAAAATTATTTATTAATTCATGAATATCTATTTTGTCCCCTTCAAAGTAATCCCCATGAGATATTATACACTTGTGCCAACGGTTTTTCCAATCTTCGAAGCACTTCAAAAAATCATTTTTTTTTATCTTGTTCAGCTCCTCCTTCGATGCCGTCTTTATCTCGTCAAGAGAAGAGTAACGTCGTCCTTTCATGGGCCTCTTCAGTTTAGGGAACAAGAAAAAGTCACAGGGGGCCAGATCTGGGGAATACGGTGGCTGCGGCATCATTAGTGTGTTGTTTTTGGCCAAAAAGTCGCGCACAAGCAACGATGTGTGAGCAGGGGCGTTATCGTGGTGCAAAAGCCAATTTTTGTTCTTCCACAAATCCGGGCGTTTCTGGCGGATTGCTTCGCGCAAATTGCGCATAACTTGCAGGTAATATTCCTTATTGACCGTTCTTCCCTGTGGCAAGAACTCATGATGCACCACGCCCCTGCAATCAAAGAAAACTGTCAGCAAAACTTTCACATTCGATCGAACTTGGCGCGCTTTTTTCGGTCTTGGTTCGTGCGGCAGCTTCCATTGAGATGATTGAGCTTTGGTTTCCACGTCATAACCATAAACCCACGATTCGTCACCAGTTATGACCCTCTGGAGCAAATTTGGGTCGTCGCGGACAGAGTTTAACATCTCATTAGCAATGTTCATGCGATGCTGTTTTTGGTCACAATTGAGCAATTTTGGTACGAATTTCGCGGCGACCCGTCTCATGCCCAAATCATTGATAAAAATCGAATGGCACGAGCCAATCGATATGTTTAGGTCCTCAGCAACTTCTCTAACGGTGATTCGACGATTGGCCAATACCATTTTCTCCACTTCATTAATTTTTTCGTCTGTTGTTGAAGTGCTCGGGCGTCCGGCACGCTCTTCGTCGTTCACATCTTCTCGGCCTTCTGAGAACATTTTGTACCACCGATAAACGTTGCTTCGGTCCAAGGTAGCTTCTCCGTATGCCACAGTCAACATTCGGAATGCATCCGCGCACTTAATTTCGTTTTTCACACAAAATTTGATACAGGTTCTTTGATCCATTTTTTTGAATAGGTAAAAATCGAAGACGATCCAAAACACGTGCAAGCAAAGCAGCTGTCAACAATTAAATGAACATTCAAAATGGCCGAGCTTGTCGGCATAAGTGAGAGACATGAGAACCAACATAACGCCACAAAAAATTCGAAATTCGAATATACGTAACCCGCGAAAATTCAAAATTCGCGATACTTTTTGAACACACCTCGTATTCATAATTTTGCGAAGACAAAGTTACTTATAATCAATACAAATGGAGGCCAATAGAATATCTAACACGAAATATAATAAAAACGTCGTAAACATAGTTTATCGTAGTTTTTTTTGTTCTCTTTTCAAGGCTTCTTACGTGATAAGAAAAATATTATTCTGTTTAATACTAAAGTTACATATGGCTGTTTTCTTTTTACTAGATTACTTTTAATTGCTGCCAAGACAACACTTGACTACAGCCTCACCTGATGGTAAGTGATGATATGCACTTACTGGTTAGAGGCAAGTAAATGTTTCTATGATAGTATGGGAGCTCAAGTCTTTTTAGGAAACTAGCCTTTTTTTTCTCGCTGGGAAATGAATTTGTGCACCCCTGCCACTAGGCAGGGAGTGTGGGACTCATCGGCAAGGCCAGAATACCCACTAAAACCCAGCGACACCCTCCTCACCCTGAATGTGGAGTGTCAGAGGCTCCCTTGCGCATTCACTCTGACACTCCCGGATGAACCGACTGAGAATGTTCAAGGAGGAGACAAGAGGCGTTCGTAAAGACGCCTCCTGCCACCCAGCCTCCTCCTCCTTAGGGAGCAGCATCCACTGCAGCTTCTCGTACTCGCTCCATTGCCTCCTTTAGAGAAATGACGGCTTCGCAGAAGTAGGCGACTGCATTCCATCCTGGGAAACTAGCCTGCCAAGAATCGAACTTGAAACCTCTTTGCTATAACATCGCCACGAAAACGTAGAGGTTTCTTAAATTTATAGATTAGTTGACAATCATAATTTTTAATTATGCCACTCATCTGATTTACAGACAATTAGTAGTCTAGTGGTCGGACGTCTTGGACTTGTTTGAAAGACTCTGTTATTCTGTTTGTAAAAAGTTTATTTGTGGAGGTAGTTTAATAATCATTGTCATCTAGTCACTATTGGGTTGTTATAAATAGAGCCGCCTGATTTAAATACAATCAATTCTCGTGTGGTCGGCGGTTTGTAAGAAACAAATCTAATATTTCTACTTGGAAAAAAACCATGACATTAACTGAGTTGACATCGCCACCATTTTTTTGAATCGCTTGTTATTTTTTCGTCGCGTATGTAAAGTATATAATAAAGCATTTAAAAAAGTCTATCAAATTATTGCGATAATATAAAAAAAAGGTAAGTAGCAGCCCATTAACGTCCCACTGTTCGGCACAGGTCTCCTCACTCATATGAGAGAGGGTTTTTAGAGCATAGACCCACCACGCTGCTCCACTGCGTATTGGCAGGCATAGTACACGAGTGTACTCTCTATTCCTTCACTCTCGTAATCCGACGTGACGGCAATCCGACACAACGGAAAGTAGAGATCAGGCACAGGACTGAGGGCTTAACGTGCTCTCCGGAGCATGGGGGTGGATCACACCACCAAATTTTTCGGGCAAATATTGAGAAAATCTAAATAGAAAGCTCAATATCGATTTCGAACTGGCCCGACCTGGGACTGGAACCTCATGTCTGTAGTCGAACATGCTAACCACTAGACCAATGAGGCAGTCTTATTATTATAATTAGAGTCGGTGTCAGATGAGATATGTACAGGTGAGAGATGCGGGAGTTACACCTGGCTGCCGCCGACTCCGAATATAATAATAAATGTAACTACATTACATTATACAAATAATTTCATAGACTTTTAAGGAGTCCAATATTTATCATTTCACTTTCATCACCAAGGAGAACTCTAAAAAAGAATATTAATTTGGGTGGAATATGTTTTTCATTTGAATCTTTGTTTGAAAATCACGATGGGTAAACAATTTTTCAAAATAAAAGTACGAGTGGTCGCTATAAATCAGCTCCTGTCGAGTGCTCCCGACGTTGGCGAGGGAAGATTTAAAGCTCTTTCAACGAGGGATAACTTGAAATTCTCACATAAAAATTGCAGGTTTTGTTGTACAACTTTATTCGTAATATTTATTAAAACCTAAATTATAAATTAAAGAAGCGATGGTCTTTGAAAGTGGTCTGCTTGCAAAGGGAAAAATATGCTACAAACGACATTTTTAATAAACGAATAACAATAGGTTAGTGGGCTACCTTTTTAGACAGTATTTTCACTAAAAATCACGTGAGTAATACAATAAAAAGGTATAGATTTACTCATACACCCATATGTATATATACAGATAGATAATACAAAAATCACAATGAAATAGACCCAAATGTCACGACTAACAATTTAAAATAAGTTTTCTCTGGAAAAAAAGAAAGATTGATATACTCTGTTCGCGACTTTTTCCCTTTAATTTGTAAATAATACGTTAAATGATATTGTTAAGCATGGTTCGTTTGTATAGTATATTTTGTTTCAACTTAAAGCCTCTATAGATATTTATAAGTTTGTATATAAAACGTTTGTAGCTATAGCGTATATACATATTTGTCATTTCTAAGAATAAAGTTGTTTGTGGAATTAATGTAATCCCTGTGATTGGTGAGAAATAAAACGCCAATCATAGGAGCCATATTTTATCCAATAAATTAACAACCACCGTCGTTTGCTTGTCACAATAGTGCACGTTTGTCAGTCGTAAAATCGTACATTAGATAGCCAATTTCAGTGAACAATATTCCTGCTGAAACAACAGTTCGTACTTAAATACTCGTCTGGTGACAAGTAGACGGCGGAGCGTTGGAGTGAAGAACCTGGTGGCATTTTTCATTTATCCTGAACCGGCAAGTCTTCGCAAGAGTGAGCTTACAAAGGGGCTCACATACTCTGTGGTCAGGGATTTGTCAAACGGTTGCTGCAGACAGTTTTACTATATTCATTCTAGGAGATATGTATTGTATTTGTAAAATTAATATCAAAATTAGTCAAATGTTAAAAGCTGTATACTAACTGACCCACGTTACTTCGTCTGCGTAGACTTTCTTAGATGCTTATGCAACTTAGTTTACAGTTGAACTCACACTTAATGATATCTTGGTTAAAAAACCTTTGTAAATTAAAAGACACTAGACAAGATGACACTCTAAGTAAAACACTTAGAAATGTATGGGAATGACGTATTATATCGATACACTTGACTTTAAGACTTTGACTTTAACAACTCATTTAAGGGTAACTGTATACGTTTCTATAATAAACTCCCACAATCGTATTATAAGTTGCAAGATTACCTAGACGATAGAAACGCCTGGGAGTGAACGAATTGCTCTAATTTTAATTAAAATATAGTAAACTTATATGATATTGTAATGATGATGGTAAAAAAATACCCGCCTGAGTTTGTTGTGGGTTCTTCTCGTATCAGGGCACGACGGAACCCTCGTAACTTTAGATTTTAAGCCGTTCTTGAGTACCATCATCAGACGTATATTAGAATCAGAGAGTGGAAAAAAATATTATTTGACGATTCAAAAGTGCTGTAATATGCCTACTTGAATTAAGATATTTTTGATTTGATTTGATTTGACCACACGAACAAATCAGCGTTTTAGTCGTTCGACCTTAGCGTTAGCGTACTTAGAATGTCATTTTGACTAGGGGGCCGAACTGTAACATGAAACCTGAAACGATAATATTAATATCGGTTGAATAGAAAGGTCCTATAACTCACCAATCAATGTCAATGGTCCAAAGACAGTTTCGTCTCCACTTACGGTGCAGTTCCATCTTCTGTATTGGAATTGATGCTGGCACTCGTGTATCCCTTGCTTGACTCCGTCTCCAACTGATGGCATGTGGTCTTTATGACGTCTGCAGACTCTACGTTGCCCTGGAGTTAAGCCTCTAATCTTGGAGCACATGCGAAATTTATCAGAGAAGATGTCTGTCTGGTTTGTCCATTCTTGAAACTCTAAAAGCCCCATATTGCTGTAAAGAAATAAAATATATATCTATGTGATTATTATTTAAGTAAGCGACTAAAGTGTGTGACTTTGAGATGAAACGTTTGGCCTGATAGCCGCCATGCCTCCGCTTTGTAAATCGCTGATATCTTCTAAGATATTCATATTAATGGAATACGGTTAAAGGCACTTTTCATCCACTTGACATATAGAACGTATTTAATGCATTTAATTGAATCAGGAATAGTGCTGTATTTTATAAAATACCTTGGTAAATAACATAAACTTCATTGTAATATGTTAAAAATGAAAATGTTTACTGTGAGTTATACTTTAGAGATAAATATATGTCGGAGAATAAGAGAGAACGGAGAAGCATTAAGCATAGGGCGTAGAGTTCTCCGCCGATATCGTAATTAATGGGATTCATTATTTAATTTCTTATTCTGTGGGCGTTCATGGGTAATGTTGGTGCAATCAAACACTTTATTAATTAGCTCAGATTATAATGATAATAAAGTAAGTAAGTAGCAGCCCTTTAACATCCCACTGCTGGGCACAGGCCCCCTCACTCCGAAGAGCGAGGGCTTTTAGAGCATAGACCCACCACGCTGCTCCACTGCGGATTGGTAGGCATAGTACACAAGTGCACTCTCTATGCCTTCACTCTCATAGTCCGATTTGACGGGAATCCGACACGACCGGAGAGAGATCAGGCGCAGCACCGACGGCTTAACGTGCTCTCCGAGGCACGGGGTTGGATTACACCGCCAATTTTCCAATTTCGGGCAAATATTGAGAAAATCTTAATAGTAAACTCAATATCGATTTTTTAATTGACCCGACCCGGAACTCGAACCCAGGACCTCATGTCTGTAGTCGAACATGCTAACCACTAGACCAATGAGGCAATTATATTGTTATTGATTATAATGTTCAATCACTTAATGCTCCCGATATCAATTTACACAAACTCATTGACACTAATAGCTAGGAACGCGATAGTTTCAATAGCCGACCATTCCGGCCGACTGCCGCTCGAGAACTGCCGAGAGACGGACCGGACTGCCACTTATTGACTATGCCCCCACGCCGATACACAGATGGCGCCAGCGTTCCACAGACTCTTGCACTCCGACATATATACCATCATGGAATTTTTTATTGATCTTTTAAAGTTATACAATTACGTTGTACATTAATTTGATATATCTCGTAAGATTTAGCTAGTTTGTAAAAAATATATTTGTCACGACATTACATTACTTATCTTTGATTTTTTTCAGTTTTTATGTATTATAATATATATGTATTATACATATAAACCTTCATCGTGAATCACTCTATCTTTAACTGCTTTAAAATACGTTGAATAATTTAAAAGATCTAACCAAATAAACAGCGGAAGCGACTTCATTTTAAACTACGCAAAAACATTGTGTGCCTTTCTGGATTCGATGCAGAATTGTTACGAATACGAAAGTCAATCTATTTGTTTTTACGCCCAAACAGATAAACTGATATTGATGAATTTTGGTATATTAATAGATGGGACATTAGAGAAAAAGGTAAGCAACTTCTCTTCACAATAACAATACATGAAGAGAGTGAAAAAGGGGATAAATATGTTTGGTAATTATACCGATTGTATAAATATCTATAGGTGATATTCACTTCCAATCCGGTAACACATACGTTCTTTTCTACTGCTGTGACCACATCTGATGATAGGTGATGATATTTTCAAGAATGGTAGCTCTTTAATGTGTTAATAGTTTGACATTTTAACAGTTTGATATCGGAGTAATGCGAGTACTCACTTTGCTAGCAAAGGTCCCAGGTTCGATTTTTTTGTCTGTGTTCAGATTTGCCTGCGTCTGGTCTAGAAGAGACGTAACGCAAAGACGTAACGCTAATCAAAAAGATTTGTGTTCCTGTACGATGCTCTTTTTAGATCGCATCATCACACCATCAGCTGTGATTTTTGTTAGAAACCAATTATGTTTTCTTAACGCCACGTATTTTGCTGGTATAGTGGTAAACAGCCACGGCCGAAGCCTTCCAGTTCAAACATAAAGAAATTAAGAATTCCTGTCGGGAATCGAACTCAAGTACTTTGCTAATGAAGCGAATATTCACAACTAGCATCCAAAAAGTGTACAAAGGCTTGCATTATCATCTTAACTTACCGATTTATTTATTTTAACTGATAATAAAATAACAGTTAAATCTAACGTAAACATGTTTTATCGTAGTTTTCTCATGAAGTATGATTAATTGGAAAACAAGTTGCTTGATACGGTTTCTGGGTTAATAGGAAAATGAATTACGCTTCACTTTACCTGCTTGTTGAGGCTATATCGTTCAGTTAATTTAAAATCATTTCTTTTGAATACACAATATACTTTTTTATACTTAAAAAGGTGATATTACGCTACATAGATTAACCGTAAATCTATTTATATATACAGCTTTATAATTGATGCATATTTAATTGAAAAAATATCGGAGTACACTGAAAAATAGTCTGTAAAGTGTTTGTAAAGATTACTTGTAGATATTAGATTGGTTTACTGTATATAGTATTAGGTTGGATATAAGAATTAAATGGAACTGCCATGTTTCCCTTTAAAATAAATAAAAAACAAATCTATAATACGTGAAACAAAAACTTTATACTACTTTTTATGAAAATTGAGTATAAAACTTGACACACACCCGCATATACTCTTCTGTCAATCTGACAATTACGTCAAACGCCACAAGGTTACATTGAAAAAGGTTTTATAGTCACAAGCACTAAGGAGGTTACATTAGAAAAGTTTCTTAAGTGGTAAAGTTTAATTAAAATTTCTGATGTTCTACGTAACTTTATTAATAATTTCTTTTGTAACAACCTTCCTCTAACTACAAGAAACAGAATAACAAAAGAATTATTGAAATATTATAAATAGAATTATATATACTAATAACTGCCTCATCGGTCTAGTGGTTAGCATGTTCGACTACAAACGTGAGGTCCTGAGTTCGAGTCCCGGGTCAGGCCAA
The DNA here is from genome assembly GCA_015832385.1 of Elymnias hypermnestra. NCBI lineage: Eukaryota > Metazoa > Arthropoda > Insecta > Lepidoptera > Nymphalidae > Elymnias > Elymnias hypermnestra. The sequence goes on from JACTOM010000792.1 coordinate 584,586, forward strand.
TTCATAAATCAATATTGAGTTTTCTATTAAGATTTTCTCAATATTTGCCTGAAGTTGGGAAGGTGGCGGTGTGATCCACCCCCGTGCCTCGGAGAGCACGTTAAGCCGTCGGTCCTGCGCCTGATCTCTCTCCGCGAGTGTCGGATTCCCGTCACATCGGACTATGAGAGTGAAGGAATAGAGAATGCACTTGTGTACTATGCCTGCCAATCCGCAGTGGAACAGCGTGTTGGGTCTATGCTCTAAAAACCCTCTCTCATGCGAGTGAGGAGGCCTGTGCCCAGCAGTGGGACGATAATGGGCTGCTACTTACTTATAAATAGAATATTGCAACAATAGAATTTTAATTATGTTATAACTTATAATTTAAATTAATTACGATCTAATTTCGACCACTGATAAATACTTCAACGAAAATAACAAGAATTGTCAAAATCATGTTGTCGTTTGTACACACAAATAAAACTAAGCAAAAGTATCTTTGGCAACAGCAATTTATTGATCTAAATAAATAATTTAATATTACAAAAGCTTCGTTTATTAAAAATATAGTTTCATATGGCAAGGTTATTAATAATACTTTTGAAGTACCAGTATTCCTAGTATTTTCCGTAGATTGTTATAGTGAAGTTGAAACCGTGGTTTCTTTGGCTTTTCAATTTGATTTTGACGAATCTCTGTCCAACACCTCCGGCAGATATAGTAGGGTACCCACCATATCCGTCAGTGTAGTGGTCTTTCACGAAGATTGCTTTGATGTAGGCGAAGTTCTGGGTCCCAGGTTCTGGATACTCGATAATACTGGTCCTGACCACTAAAGGGAATCCGTATTTGTATTCGTTGACCTTGTAAATGATGACGTCACCGTATGTAGGCTGTCCGACGACCAAATCATGGCTTTGGCCAGCCGACACAGCGATAATGCACAAAAAGTATAAGATCAGAGCACGCATTTTGACTGCGTTCGTTCGTTTAACACTGAGGTGCTAATGAAAACTGCGCTTATATATATAAGTTGATGGAGTTATGCATAACTGAAGCATGCTTTAGTCATTTTATATGGCACTAACTATTTACCGCAACTAAATCAGTGTCAAATAAGGTTAGAAAGTACAAATTTGATCACAACAATGAGTTAATTTTTTACAATCTTTTTTTGCTGGGAAATGCATTGACGAACTAAAACTCCGAAGAGGTTTCTTTATTCGGACATCCGAATATCACTTTCGCATTCCTCTTTTACGTCCCGAATAAATCCGAGTGAGTGTCAACGGAGACAGCCAGACATCCGCAGACATACACCAACTGGTGCCCCGTCTTTTTCGGCGGATAATGAGCCAACCTAAATACATTAATAGACATAAGACAATCTAGCTAACTTAATAAATGGAAAAATTCTGCAAAACGTGATGCAGCGCAATAGAAACTCTCAAAAAAGTATACGTTTTCCCCGTTTCTGCAACATTTTTGGTCATGTAGTGGAACTTTTTGGACTAGTCATCCTCGACGAATAAGCTATTCAGCACTGCCAAAAACAACTTCCGCGTTACTCTGACGTCCCGGATGAGTCCGATTGGGAGTTTGCGATTGAGCATTTGCAGAAATACGCCAATGCGTGGAAAAGGTATTATTTTCCCGGTTTTTCAACATTTTGATTCTTCGCTCCTTTTGGTCGAATCGTGGAACTTTTTAGTCTATAGCTTTCCTCGATAAATAGGCTATTCAACACTTAGAATATTTTCAGTAGCCAGTAGTTCCTGAGATTAGCGCGCTTTATACATGACGACGACGATATATCTTACCTTTACAGCTTTCTATCTTAGATAGCAATGGTTTTGGTGTATTTTGATTATAAGAATCTGTTACCCGCGGTGTCAGCCGCAAGAATAAAGGGAAATACATTATTAGTGACGTATATGTACAAGTCAATCGTTGAAATTTCAAATCAAACGTGCCTTTTTTTGTCGCTGGGTACTACTTTTATACACGCTGGATAGAGTATACAGCTCCATCCAGGAGTGTGGGACTTACTGTAACCGGAATACCCACTAAAACCCAGCGGAACCCTATTCATCCGTATGGTGGACGCCAGATGTTCGCTAACGCATTTATCTCTGGCGCCCCGGATACGTCCGACTCAAGGGTTCAAAAGCAGGCGAAGCAGCAAGGGCAAGCTGGCGCTCAAAATTGCGCCGTCTTATACCTCCCCTTCTCCTGCGGAAGGGAGGAGTATCGACCGCTCTCTTTAATGCCCCCTTTTGCAAAATAACGGCCTCACAGAAGAAGGCAACTGCCCTCCAGCCGGTCAAGCTACCCAGCATAACACCCATTATGCTGAGCAAGGAGATATCACTTCCAGGGCCATACCAGGGGCTCCAGGCCGGGCATTCTGCCAATGTGTGATACGCCGTATCAACAGCCGCATCACATTCACGGCACGTAGGCGTCTCCGCACATCCCACAATCAGAAAAATCAAACGTGCTAACAGTTTTGGAGATTTAGTAATGCGTGATAGATTTATTCGGATAATAAAATTCAGTTTTTATTTGCCAGTATTTCTTGTAAATACATATCGTAGCAAAACTTTTATCAGAACTCGCGCAATGAATCTGAGGTCAACAACTGTTATCACAACAAAGATATACTTCTAAAGAATTGATATTAGATGGTTTCATATAAGTTTAAATATAAAAGTATTTACATTTTTACAGTAAAATTTAAATTTCATTTTCCAAAAATATAATTTAAAAATTGATTTTCTTTAAAATATTGTTAGAAATCACTGTTATATTTGTTAAATTACTATTGAAATAGTATACGGTTCGTCATTTGACTATTAAAAAGTGATAGCCAATCACAAGCCTTGCCTATAAGGCTTGTGATTGGTGGATTTCTAAATGTTGTAATTAAAGCTAACTTGCTATAGAATCATCCAATCCTAATATTTGATAAATAATTACAATTAGAAGTATTGTATGTATTATAAATGTCAGCTAACTGGGAAATGTAATATAGATGTTAAATATGTTAAGTAATAAAAGTATTTGGAGGGAAACACCGTTATTGGTGGGTGGTTGTAATTGGCTATTATCTTATAAAAGGCTCAGTATTTTGGAAGTTGGACAATTCTCGGTTTTTATTCTACGAGTATTGGACGATTACTGTGTTTTAAAGACATTCTACTTCTGTAAAAGAGTAAAGTATAAATAATATTACTTATCCTATCAAATTATTGACAACTTCTACAATATGTTTACGGACGATAACTTTACGTGAGAAAGTTATAAGAACACATTGATGAAAAATGTTTTATCTTACATTAATAACTACGCAAGATAAAGTCGCCTTAAGCCTATCGCTTAGACCGATCGCGCCTCTCTAACGCCGGTTCCGCTATTTCGCTCGCAAGCTCGGCCAAGGCGGAACGTGACTATGAGTCAAACTTTGCAGTGCATGAAGCCGGCAACCAGCGATTTATACAAGGTGTTAAAATACCGGTCCCGAAAACGAAGACAGATGATAGTACTAATGACACATTTGATGATGGGACGGAAAACAACGATCTTGGTTTTAAAAAATCATGTTTTTAACACATTTAAGAGCTTTATTTGCGCTCCATTATGTAAGTACAGCACATCATGTAAACAACCAGTAAATAAGTAAAGTAAGTAGCAGCCCATTAACGTCCCACTGCTGGGCACAGGCCTCCTCACTCCGAGGAGCGAGGGTTTTTAGAGCATAGACCCACCACGCTGCTCCACTGCGGATTGGCAGGCATAGTACACAAGTGCACTCTCTATTCCTTCACTCTCATAGTCCGATGTGACGGCAATCCGACAAAACGGAAAGAAGAGATCAGGCGCAGGACTGAGGGCTTAACGTGCTCTCCGAGGCACGGGGGTGGATCACACCGCCAAATTTTTCCCAACTTCGGGCAAATATTGAGAATATGTTAATAGAAAACTCAATATCGATTTCGAACTGGCCTGACGCGGGACTCGAACCCAAGACCTCATGTCTGTAGTCGAACATGCTAACCACTAGACCAATGAGCCAAACAACCAGTACTGAAACACAATTAAAACAGCTGACGTCTCAGCCCGATCCAATGACCTCTAGATGCCCGCGCTTTTTTTTATTTCAGGGTCGTTTTTTCCGTCCCATCATCGAAGGTGTCATTAGTACTATCATCTGTCTTCGTTTTCGGGGCAGTCATCTTGTAAATGTTTTTAGAAATAACGTTTAAATTTTTTAAACTTAATGCACTATATTTTTTATGGGTATTTATTTCTTAACACATATAAGAGTATTCAATGAATATGCAATTTGTATTGAAAAGTGGTTAGATACTGCATAACACCATTCAAGTTAACAAACAAAAGGATACTATATCAGATCCATCACGATTTAGACATGTTTTATGACGCGGTGTCACCTCTAATAAACAAACAAACATATACGGCTAAATGAGGCAGTTACATGAAGATTCCATGACATTGTTCTATGAAACTAATATAACCTATTAGGTGTTTATGAGATAAGCGACTCAATTTTGGATTTACCTCCTCATAATATTAAGAAATACGTCAAAAATGACCTTTTTTAGCTTTTGGAACGGACTGGGCATCAACATTAATGGCGAGTACATCACTCGTCTACGGTTTGCCGATGTTGTGGTCATTATGGCAGAGACTCTGGCAGATCTCAATGCAATGCTCGACGATCTCAGCAGAGCTTCTCAACAGAAGGGCCTAAAAATTAACAGAACATGGATAAGACTAAAGTTATGACGAATATCCATGTTCCGCTCCACCCAATCATCGTTAAGAACTCACCACTCGAAATTGTAGACGAGTATACGTAACTGAGACACATAGTCTAACTAAGTAGGTCCAATTCTGGGCAGCGTTCTGGAAACTATGCCAGATATATTCGTCCGATATCCTTCAGTGCCTGAAGACGATGTTCTTCGAACAGTGCGTGTTGCCTGTGATGACCTACGGCTCCTATGACCTATGGACCTCATGCGGAAGTTCAGAGTCACTCAGCGTACGATGAAGAGGGCTATGCTCGGAGTTTCTTTAAGCGATCAAATCAGAAATGAGGAGATCCGTAGCAGAACCAAAGTCACCGATATAGCCCTACGAATTGCGAACCAGAAGTGACAATGGGCCCCGGCCCATTGTCACTTCTGGTTCGCAATTCGACACTGGTTCGCACATAATCCGACGAACCGATGGACATTGGGGCAGTGTAGACAGACCCTCCACAAGGTGGACCGACGACATAAAGAGGGTTGCAGGGAGCCGCTGGAGCCAGGCGGCGCAAGGTAGCGCCTTGTAGACGTCATTACGTGAGACCATGTCCAGCAGTGGAAGTCCATCGGTTGAAGCGACGACGTTATATACTTTTACAAAACGTATATTATAATCTTGTTGATAATTTAAGCGATAAAAATGTTTGAATTTGATTCCAGTTTCACAGAACTATATGACTATATACTAAAAGAGTAGATGAGAATGGGGCAACCGGAGTCAGTGGGCAATGGGAGATACCCTGATATCCACGAAACAACGCTAGCGAGCGATGCGTAAATGTCATCCCCAGCACCAGCTGGAATAGCTCGCGACAGTCAGCGCCCGCGTTACTAAGTTACGTTGGTTTTTGAAGTTATACTTCTTTTGCCGCGTTAGGGAAAAATGATGAAAGTAATCTGTTAGGATGCACGCGCACACCGTCACTAAAAACCGACACCCTGAAGTTTGCTATAGTCGACATATTAGTTTTTGAAAAGATTTTTATCTTGTTATGCCATAGAAGTATAACTTCTAACGCGTGTACATAAGTACACACACAGTTTTTGTAATTTTAATGATTATTCATCACTCTATTTATCAAACAAGTCGCTTTTTCTAATCATATAGCTATTAAAACAAGATGTTTCATAATATATTATTGTTAGTACAAAAGGTATTTTATGTATAATTTAGATATATTTTAAATATATGTAAGTTTATTATTTTGCTGCCTCATTGGTCTAGTGGTTAGCATGTTCGACTACAGACATGAGGTCCTGGGTTCGAGTCCCGGGTCGGGCTAATTCAAAAATCAATATTGAGTTTTCTATTAAGATTTTCTCAATATTTGCCCGAAGTTGGGAAGTTGGCGGTGTGATCCACCCCCGTGCCTCGGAGAGCACGTTAAGCCGTCGGTCCTGCGCCTGATCTCTCTCCGGT
>JACTOM010000792.1:592679-629774 GCA_015832385.1 Elymnias hypermnestra
ACCCCGACCGTGTGTCAGGAGTGTGGGACTCGGCGAACAAGCAGACCTCGCAATACCCACTAAAACCCAGCGGAACCCTCTTCATCCATGAATGAAGCACCAGGGGTTCAACTTTCGCATTCATCCCTGGTGCCCCGAATGAATCCGACTGAGGATTCTCGACGATGGACGGACTTACGCTTACAAACGCTGCCTTGTAGCCCGCCTCCTCCGGCGGTATGAGGGAGCATCCATTGCAATCTCCCTCTCTCGTTCGTGGGCCTCCTTCAGTGAGATGATCGTCTCACAGAAGAATGCCACTCCCGCCCAGCACCTCTCACTCGAAAGCATCGCGCCTACAACGCTGTCCAGTGAGAGGTCCGCGCCGATCAGCGCAACCAAGAGGTGACGCTGAGGTCCCCAGGCTGCACAATCTGCCAAAGTATGCTGTGCCGAGTCGATGGCAGCACCACACTCATGGCAGGCCGGTGATTCCTCGCGACCAATTCTGTGCAGGAACTTTCCGAAACATCCGTGTCCGGTCAGAACCTGCACCAATCTGTAGGTGAGCGACCCGTGCTTCCTGGAAAGCCATTGTTCCAGGTGGCCTGCATAACTACCTTATATAATATTGTAGAACATTTTTGTTGTTCTATCTTCAATAGTTTTCGCAGCGCACGCAATGGCTTATTTTTGTTTCAAACCTTGGGTTACATTAATGCATTTTTCTTATTGATCCCTAATATTTTTGAGAAAGTAATACAGCCTATTTCGCTCAGTGAAAATGCAGCTTTCTAATGATGACAAATGTTTCCTTTTTATAATATTAGTTTAGATTAATTTTAAATTTTACGATCGTCGTGCTCGTTTATGCAATACCTACCCATTAGATATAATGGAAGCAGTCCCTTATTGGTTAACTTAGGGATATACATATTTCCACAAACAGACAGTGAAAATTACCTTTTTTTTTGTCAAAAACCGTTTAAATGTCTGTAAACTTAAATAACTATTTTTCTTAACATAAAACTTAAAAATCTATATCAATTATATAGCTATAGTTATAGGTGTGAGCTGCCAAGTACACCTGCGGAATACCTACCTTGGCTGACGCTCCGAATATAAGAATACGAAGACTCTAAAAAAGAACACGCAAATATTTTTTACTTTTTAGAGCGTATTAACATATTTGGAACAGTTTCGAAGGCGGTTCTTTTTTTGTTAAAATTTTTATTTATAAGTAACAATATAAGTCGCTATTTTACTTAAATTAATATATATGTCGGAGAATAACAGAGAACGGAGAAGCATAAAGCACAGGGGCGTAGGGTTCTCCGCCGACATCGTTATTAATTTGTTATACTGTGGGCGTTCGTGGGTAATGTTGGTGCAATCAAATACTTTATTAATTAACTCGGATTATAATGTTCAATCACTTAATGTTCCCGATATCAATTTACACAAACTCATTAACACTAATAGCTAGGAACGCGACAGTTTCAATAGTCGACCATTCCGGCCGACCGCCACTCGATAACTGCCGAGTGACTCCCGCCGGACTGCCACCATTGACTCTGTCCACGCCGATAGATGGCGTCAGCGTTCCACAGAAATCGGCCCTCCGACATATATATATATTTCTTGTTTTATTTGTGGTATACTATAAAGTATTCTTTCCCTCCTCTCACTATAAATATTAAAAAATGATTTCCAAGCTTTTAATGCACCACTATTAGTTTTACAAACAGACAGTGAAAATGTATAACTTTTGCATGAGCTTGTAAATGTGAGAAGAAAACGAAATCGCGTCTATTCTCAGTAGTGTTTACACAAACGATTCGTAAGGAAAACAAATCTTAATAACAAAGGAAATTAAATAAGACCTTTCCTTATGATGTCACGGCGATAAACACGAGAAGTTATCAATGTCGCATTGTTTTTCGGCGTAGGTTCAATATTTATTACTTTAATATTGTATATAAAGGTGAGATTGTATTGTTTGTTTGTTCCCGATAAACTTCTTATAGAAAATAGATAGATAGATAGAAACACTTTATTGCACACAAACATATACAGGAAATACAGAAACTAAGAATTAAAAAACTAGAGCAGAATTAAAAAACTAAAAAACTGATGCTTATTTAATAAATTAATGAATGGGGCAGAACAGTGTCAGAAATATTTGCTTATGTATAATTTGAAACAAATAAAAATACTACTAATGTAATAAAATAATACAGAATATATGATATGAGGTGAAATAAAATAAAGAAATATAGTGTTATTCACAGAAATTCAAACGAATTTTGAAAATGGGTAATGACTCTGAGTGACGGATATTATGATGTAGAGCATTCCATAAATTTATAACCTGGACAGTAAATGAATTTTTGTAATATATTGACTATTTGAACGGGTACATATCACGATGGCGATTTTTAATTTTTAATTTTGCCGATATTTCGACCCAGTTGCATGGATCGTGGTCACGACGTTACTGCTGTGGTCGGTTGTGTCAAGCTGTCAAGGGCAGAATCTGTCTACCCTACGTCCTGTCTCTTATACACTCACGGCACCCACATCCATTTGTCGGCATACTACACTCACAACGTCACGTTTTAATTTTGAAAAATTGCGTCGTTTGTTCATTTGGCATAGCTTCACCACTGGATTCCACGTATCAGCCAGCTTAAAACCATCTTCACGATTGAAATTAGGATATTTTTTAATTTCAATGGCCTCGCGAACTAATCTCGGCATATAATGGCGGTCCGTGGAAAGAACTTTCGGGCTATGAAGTTCTATCCAGTGTTGAGTTCCCTGNAGTATGAGGTAAATAGAGAACAGAATAAAGTAAGGAGAGAGCATGAATGTTGCGACGTTGTCCGACCGATAGCCACTTGAGACGAGAACGATATTCACTAATGTGGTCAAATTTTCTTAATCCGAATATAAATCTAATACATAAATTTTGTAGTCTTTCCAATTTGTTTTGTAAGTTTACACCAAGATCCAAATAACTAATGTCTGCGTAATCCAGGATAGGTAGAAGAATTGTTTCGGCCAAAGTAATCTTGGTTTTAAGAGGTAGGAGATTTTTCCATTTGTTAAGGGACCCGATAGTCGAAAACAATTTTTTACTCACTGAGTTAACTTGTGGTTGCCAGGTGAAATTGCAGTCCATAACTATCCCAAGATTTTTGAACGATTCACTATATGGCAACACAGTGCTACCAAGTAAGACTGGGGATAAGCTGGTAAAATCTATTTGGCTAATTTGTTTTGCATTACCCACAATTGCTGCCTGCGACTTATTGGGATTGATCATTAGGCCAAACGATTTACTCCAAGAGCAAATTTTTCTGAGATCCGCATTGATTTTATCAACACCAATCTTAATTTCAGAAGCTATTACAAAACAACTGTGCTTGAGATCACACGAATGAAGTAAAACATCCATCCATTAACCTCGGCCGATCAGATTTATCAATAAATTTAACAATATATTTATGCAAATACATAAAAAGAAGTAAAAATAATAAAAACAACACAAAAAAGCAAACATTTTTATTCAAACAACAGCAGTTTGTTTGTTTAATTAATATTTCCTAGCGTATTGAGTGTCGTACATGGGTGCTACCAAACCACCTTTGCTATAATATCTGTCATTTGGATTATCAGCAAACACTTCGATTTCAAACCTATACCCTCTTAAAATTGATGGACTTTGCAAGCCAATTGTTACACTTTTATCACCTACACCTCCACTTACAATATGGGCTTTACCATCTTTATCATCTCTTAAATCAGTGACAAAAATAGCTGATATTGTCTCCCGATTTGGTGCATTGACTATAATATCGTCAGTTCTCGTCCACAAAGCTGGATTTGCTTCTTTTATTTCACTGTATATTTTCCTCGAATTAGCAGAAGTAAACCCTAATCTTATATCATTAGATGATACAAAAGTAAAATATACAACTAACAAAGCGATTGATAGTTTTACAAACATTGTAAATGTTGAATATATTCTAACTAAAATGATTGTTTTGAACGAGCACGCCTTTATATAGGAGAATATGTACGCAATGATCTCATGTTGACAGCGAAATGCTAACAGGTCTCTTTTTTTAGGACCTATTATTGTAGTAATGGATGTTATATATCGCGGAACTGCTTATTGTTTCATATTATACTAGCTGTTACCTGCAGTGTCACCTGCTTAGTTTTTGATCATTTGGAAATACAGCGAAGTCCATAATTGGTGACTCTTATTGCAATGTAGACGTCATTTTTGCTTATAGTTTTGGAGATGTCGAATTTTTCTTCTAATTTCCCTTGTTTAGGACCCACCTTTTGGATAGTTTCAAATAACGGACATAGACATGAACTTTTACGTTGTATATATATAGATTGATACTATTTTTTGGCTTTGCAACTTATTTTTTATTTCTTCTTTCTAAGGTGACGTACCTTTTTTACCAACAAACAATATAATTCATGCTTTTTCTAGTAAAAAGTTACGTTTATCCTTATTTACTTTAATTCGTCAAAGACCTAGAAAAGATACAGATTTACTTTCTTGTTCATAATAAAATAGTTATCTAAAATTCTTGTTTGTGTAATTTTATCGTCATCATAATTAAATAGGGTTTCTTTCACATTGTTATTTATAATTTTAGGATTATTACTCTACTTTCGTTTAATATAAGCTTTAGGTTTATTACGAGACTTTTCTAAAACTTCTTCCACGAGTTTATGAGAGTAATATAGGCCAATGAAAAGTTAATTTTATTTAGTCCACAGTATATATTTAATTTCTTAAAAGTGCTTTGACATCAGCAAAACTTTGTACAAATAAAGTCACAAATGTCTAGAAACAAAATAAAAAAATCTAAGATTTTTTACAATAGACAGACATACATACCGTACGATAAATCGATTACTGTATAAATGTAATAACAACTAATTCACACCTCTAACCATTCATAGAATATTACGATTTCACGACTAAATGCTAATAATTTATGTAATTTATTTGCTTCTATATCATTCTGGACGTGTTCCACATTTTTCATATAAAAATCTATATCTACAGACGTGTTCAAATCAAATATGGCTAAGTTTTCAGGAGTTATTTCAGTGGTTACGTTATTTTTAATAGTAGCATTATCAAATTGTCATGATTTATTCCTCGGCTATCCAGATCTCTCGTCGAAAGTTATATATAGTAGGGTACATCAGGAGAACCCGGCGATCTGGGTTAGGTCGGACACATTTACAGTAAATTGTTCCAGACATGAAGTGATAAATGCTATCAAAATCTTGGACTTAAGAAGTGATAAACGTGGTGATGCTTATATCAAAGGTGGTGGAATTGGACAGAACTTTGTAACAATTGAATTGGACAGTCCAACCATATTCCGCGGGTACAACTTCCTTGTTGAAATCTACGCTATTGAAACAGGTTATTTTTTATACAACCACGGCAAGTGAACTGTACCAGAAGTAAATATATTTATATTTAAAGAATATATAAGAATGACTTTGATCCTGTTAAAATTGTTTCATTAAAGTTATTGTTTAGCGCTTGTCTTTTTTTATTTAGTAACCTTTTTAGGACCTCTTGCCTCGGTTCTTTTTTTATTGCGGTCAGGTTTCTTGCCTGTAGTGAGTCTCAGGTGAGAAATGTTTCTCGTCTGCGGTGAGAAATGTTTTTCGCCTGTGGTAAGTCTTAGGTGAGAAATGTTTCTCGCCTGTGGTGAGTCTCAGGTGAGAAATGTTTCTCGTCTGCGGTGAGTCTCAAGTGAGAAATTTTTCTCGTCTGCGGTGAGAAATGTTTCTCGTCTGTGGTGAGTCTCGGGTAAGAAATGATTCTCGCCTGTGGTGAGAAATGATTCTCGCCTGTGGTGAGTCTCAGGTGAGAAATATTTCTCGCCTGCGGTGAGAATTGATTCTCGCCTGTGGTGAGAAATGTTTCTCGCCTGCATTGAGAAATGATTCTCGCCTGTGGTGAGCCTCAGGTGAGAAATGTTTCTCGCCTACGGTGAGAATTGATTCTCGCCTGCGGTGAGAAATGATTCTCGCCTGTGGTGAGTCTCAGGTGAGAAATGTTTCTCGCCTGCGGTGAGAAATGATTCTCGCCTGTGGTGAGTCTCAGGTGAGAAATGATTCTCGCCTGTGGTGAGTCTCAGGTAAAAATGATTCTTATCTGTGGTTATTTTCAGGTGATTGTAGAAGCTAAGATGGGAGGGCGCTAGGTAATTTACCTCTTGTGGTTTCAACACAATATCGTATCCGAATGGAATGTTTTTCTTTTGCGGCATGTTTTTGCTGGTAGAGGGGCAAGCTAGCCACCGACCGAAGAGAAACTTAGACAAATTAAAATATGAAGTCTTCTAAAATTGCCTTGCCGTAAATCAAACCCAGGACTTTTGCCAGCGAAACGAGCACTCCCATTGCGTCAGCGCGGGCGACGATTAATTTGTTGTAATTACGACATACAAACAAGCTTGCGGGTCACCTGATGACACCGCTGCCTATGGAGACCTGCAGCACCAGGGGAACTACCGAGGCGTTTTCGGCTTTGAAGGCGGGAGTTTTATTGCCTTTTGAAGCCTTGGAGGAACGCCGCTGATGGAAGTTGGTTCCATATTTTGCAAAAAGCGAAAATTTATTTCTACGACGAGATAATCAGTCGTAGAATTGTGAAAGCGTTACTAACTTGAATAGTTCCTCTGAACACTCACTAAGTAAGCTAATGGTTGTGCTGTGATCTAGTCTCCAGTTTTTTGGTTCTTTATTTCATGTAGCTAATTTTATAGTTCAAAACGTGTAGCAAGTGTATATTTAGAGTGACAGTAAGGTAAATTTTAAACCAATCGCGAGTAAATTTAAAGACCTCGTGAGAGAGCTAAAAAAAAGATTGCTCCAGAGATGTGCAGGTTTCCTTCACCCATATTCAATAGGAGCCGTGTAGCAAATAAGATTGTTTCGAATCGTGGTTTTTTTTCGTTTTCCGAACTTCCGCTGCATGTACTCCATATACGGTTAAATTTTTGCAATAATCATGTATGACAGAATCGTTCCTCTTTAAGAGTACTAAAAAAAGTCCACGACAGCATATATCTATCTTTTAAGGTAGGCTCACTATAGGCTTTGTTATGCTAACCAAATTGGCATGAAGTGACGAGAGCTTTATAAAAGTATAATCGGGAAAAGCGAACAAATGACATCGTATTTTAAGTGTGTAAACGATTAAATGTAATTATCACCACATACCATATTTATTACTTAGGTATATCTTGACTGGCGTAATGCATTAGTCATCTTATTAGATATTATATAGAGCGATGATGTAATTGAATGGTAAAAACTCAGTTATAACTAAGAAACTTATACTTAAATATATAAAAATCAATTGCTATTCGTTACTTTCGCAAAAACTCTCGAAGGGCTGGACTGATTTGGTTAATTTTGCTTTTGAATTATTTGTGGAATTTCAGAGAAGGTTGGATATTAGTTAAAAATGTTGCTATCCCTTAGACAGTACTCCTACCTGTCAAACATTTGCTGTTCGCACTGTCGTTGAGAAATCAATTAAATGTAAAAGCCCTTTAAGAAAGCGAATTAAATTAAAAAGAATACTTTTGATTTTGTCATTTCTTTGATATTGACAACCAACAAATTCTGATCGCAACTATAATATTTATGGACTTTTGCGGGAATCTAGGCGTAATAAAAATTCACATAATTTATTAAAATTCATTCTGCAATAATCATTAAGCTTTTTATTTATCGATTCTGAGGCGGTACGAAGTTTGCAGAGTCATATAATTATAAATATACGATAATACCTAAATCTTTGAACTATGATTTTTTAAAAAAACCCATGACTTCTATAATATGTAACTTCCAAGATGTTTTATTTGTTTTTTTTTATGAATTCACAACCTATCTAAAGAAATACCTACGTGTTTTATCCACGACTTGGCTCGCGTTACGAAGGTTAAAAGTTTCCGTAATTTTCCTCTTTAAAATATGGCTTTTCAAGAGCCTCAATTTAAATTATAGCTTAATATTTACGATTTCACTATATCTTGATACACTTACAAAAACATTTTAGCACTTGTTATTTAGTCATAACATCTAATTAAGATTGTTTATTTATAAATATTCCGCTACAATTGATCAAGGTGGTATGCAGATTACGAAAAATAACCTCGTAATATATATAAGTCTTCACAATGTCAATGAAACAGTAGGAATATAAAACATTGAAATACATTAAGAAAAACACAAGTAATGAGTATTATTTAATGACATTTTACAAAGTATATCGTATATAGAAGTATCACATACAAAATCACGCGTAAATCTCTATATGGTACCTGATTCCAGAGCCTCTGTCACTTTTGATTTTAATATTAACAAATGGGAATCCTATACCCCCACGCGTAATAGAAGGCTCGGCCAAACCGTTGTCCATATCACTTATAACAATCCCTTTAATCTTCTGATCAGCAACAGGGTATTCAAAATCTAATTCCTGTATCCTTTTAATAAGAGGTATACCCATAGCTTCGATGTCCTTTTCGTAAACTTTCGACACTACACCTGGGTATTGGGTAACTTGACCGACTATCACTGATTTTGAGCTGACTAAAGCAATTAATGCACACAATAAATATATTCGTAGAAACATCTTGAAGTGTCCAGTTGTCTTGAGTTAATGTAATGGAATATACGTTCGGAGTGCGATAGTGTGGGTGCCTCGCAAAGGTCAAATACGCTATGTGGTTTACCGGAGCGATAAGAGTAGGCTTACATACCTCCATGCATATTCATTTAACGACAAACTCATCTAATTAATATTAGTAGTGGTCACCCAGTGGATTAAATTCGACCATAATTAATTTAACAGGTTCCTCGTCCAATGAGTCACATAGGTGTTAGCCAATTCATAGGGCATTTATTCTTATAGAAGAGAATATATTGTTACACGCGAGTTCATTGTCTTCCGTTAAGATGCGCAAACGTCCGGAGAAAGAAGATTAAGAGGCGCTCGTGCAGCGATGTTCGCAGCATTTTGACGGAGAAAGGGCAGTGGGTAGTTAAAAAGAGATACGTGGCTGGACGGGGGCTTATCTGTTATTATCTGCTGAAGTGTTGACTAGTGTAGTGCTGTGATGGTCTACCTGTCTCTGTCTGTCTGGTCTTTGAGTGTTTAAATTGTCTTCGCCTTAACAATATCATTATAAAACTGGAACTCCAAAAAAAGGGAAATGATCTTTATGTGATATAGTTATAGGTATATGTCCAAATGGACTATATGGGAGACAAGTAACCTGTTAAATTATAACTTTGAACATGATACATGGGTAAAATACAAATGTTTCTATGTATATTTTGTCCAAAGTATGGTTTCTCAGAACGTTGTGGTATAAAAGGAGATGTAGATAGATAGACACTATACTTTATTTATTGAACACCACATGAAAATAATATAATGTCTGAATTTAAAATAATTGTAGTGTATAAAGTGCGGTCTCTTCCAAACAACCCAACGTATAGGGAGACCGTCAAAGATAGGAGAGAGAAGGCAGGCGGCGTTTATAAGTTAAAATGACACACATATATTATTGAAAATGTATACATATATTTAAATAAATACATATAAGGAATAGATACATAATAAATATACATGTATATAATACATTTTTGTACAGACGTAGTGACTCAAATTGAGAAAAATATGCTTAGATGGTTTGCGCACGTAGAGAGAATGAATAAAAATAGACTGATAAAAGGGATTGAGTCAAGAACCAAGGCGAACGTTCCTGAACCAAATCCAGGACATTGTAAATAAGGGCCAGGTCAAGATTACTCTAAAACGACTACCTTTTGTAAAACGTTTAATGAGAATGAAAAAAGCGAAGAAGATATGCAAGGATTGTAGCAAGTGGAAGGACGTGGTCTGTGTCTACTCCGATTGAAAAAGGGCGTGATGCTATATATGTGTGTATGAACATTGGAAAATGTCTGTTTGACAAATAATTACTTATATAATCATAGAACTCGCCAAGGTACACTTTAATTCATGTATAACGGAATTGTTTCTTTTTAAAAGTACTGAAAAAGACCACGATGACATTATAACTATCTAGGTGTTTAAGTAACCTTAACTTATATTATATATTTATGGTAATTAAACAAACTTCCTATAAACCGCTCTGTTACGTGACACAGAAATAAAGGTAGAAAAAATACATTTTATAAGTAAATACGTTTTATTATTCTTACTTTTCTTGGATACTATCTACTACTTTAGAGTGTATCAATGATACATACATAACATCAAGCCTCATTCCCATAGAAGTAGGCACAGACAGCGTCTTTCCACTTGCCACGATCCTTGCATATCTCCTTCGCTTCTTTCATTTTCATTAAACCTTTCATACAAGTTCGTCGGTTTAAAGTACTTTTGACTTGGCCCTTATTTAAAATGTCCTGGATTTGATCCAGGAACGTTCGCCTTGGTCTTCCCCTTCCAACTTTCGCATTCAACCCTTGACTCATAAATCCCGTTTGTCAGTCTCCTTTCATCCATTCTCTCTACATGCCACAAACCATCTAAGCATACCTTTCTCAATTTTAGTCACTACATCTTCTTTTATACCACAACGTTCTCTTATCACACTATTTCTTACTTTGTCACTCAGTTTTAATCTACTCATAATTCTCAACGCTCTCATCTCTACCGCATTTTTTTACCAATGACTGTTAACTATTAATAACCATTTTGGTTTATAGTATTGAGTAAAGGCAAGATATTATGATGTTATTGTTGTTTAACCTTTGATTTTAACATCGGGTTTTGAAATCACGATGCAAGTGTAACCGCGCTGCCATATTGGCCTTAGCTGCTCTGCTGTTTATTACACTATAGCCTCACTTCGTAGCCAGTTGTAATCCGACACTTGAGATGATGTAAAAAAAGTTTCACTTTAAAAAAATGTGCATACAATGAAACTTCTTTGGCTTATATTGTAATAAATTCTATAATATAAATTTCATTTGAAAGTTTCTTACAAGTATTTTGTTGTAATTTTCGCTAAATAATTGTGATTGAGTCAAGACCCAGGAGACATACAGATACTTATTTAATACACATCCGTACCTCGCATAAGAAGTTTAATTTCAATAAAATATCGCGGCATGTAAGCCCAGCGTCTTTTAATACACATTAAACATTCGACATCGTGTGTAACGTCGGTTCACGTATCTACCAACAAACTGACCAGAGGTCACCCGTATCACTCCATTTGCTAAATTAACTGAATATCTATCGTAGCTGCTCGACATAAGGACTCTTCTCGCAATATATTTGCAATTAATTTGTATAATGCACTGCTATCAAAGCTCTTTGAATCCAACGGTCAGCGGTTCCTAAACTGTTAGGTAAAATATCATGACAATCTCTGAAAATATTGAAAGGATTTTTTACTGTGGCTTTCACCAATAGATAGGCTTATTCTTCGGAAAGATTTATGTATATCATTTGTCAATGTTTTGTACAAATTTTGTATATACGAGTATATAATGTTAATAGTTGGAAGTGGCAGAAAAATCAAGCTGAAAGCTTTATTTAGATCTATTAGAGATACACCAAAACAATGTATTGTGGGATTATTCCTGTTTTAGATATCTACAAAAAAGTCTTTGATGGCACATATCCATCTTTTAAGATTACCTCATTATAAGAATTTAGTTTTCTGAAAAAAAAAATGGTCACGTTCAAGACGGTAACGTGGAAAATACTCTCTTATATATCAATGTACGGTAAGATAATTTCTCTTTTATAAATTTTTTCAAAAGTCTGCAATAATATATGTCGGAGTGCAATAGTCTGTGGAACACTGGCGACATCTGTCTATCGGCGTGGGGCAGAGTCAATAAGTGGCAGTGCGGCGCGTTTCTCGGCAGTTCTCGGGTGACGGTCCACCGGTGCGGTCGACTTTTGAAACTGTCGCGTTCCTAGGTGACATTAAGTGAACATTAAGTGACTTAACATCATAATCTGAGTTAATTAATAGAGTGTTTGATTGCACCAACATTACCGATCAACGCCCACAGTATGGAAATTAAATTATAGATGCCATTAATGACGATGTCGGTGGAGAACCCTACGCCCATATGCTTTATGCTTCCTTATCTCTTATTCTCCGACATATATATATCCGACATGTATCTATTTCTAAAGGGTAGCTAACTAAAACCTTATTATTACTCCTCTAAGGGTAAGCCCAAAATTTATATGTATATCTGCAAGTTTTGAAATTCAAATATGTTTTCTTATAAATAATCTTCAACTTATAATATCCTTTGTGTATAAAAATTCCTGACACATCTCTTAAAATTACATAGACTTGAACCTAAAACGGATTCTTGTTAAAATTTTGATTTGATTTTCAACATAAAATATGTGCTTACAAACTATATGAGTGAATATTATTAATTGCTGAGATAATTAAGCTGTCTTCCATAAAAAAGACTATTATTAAGCACTTTCAATAAAACTTTGTACTTGTAAATTGTCATATATCATTCCAATAAAGCATAATTCACCATATACTAAGGTGTTAAATAAAATATTATTCAATATATAATATTAAAGAGGACAACGTGAGCCAACCAATTGTAATGCGAAAACAATGTGTTGAATACGTAAATGTCTTTTCATTAGTTTAGTCATCAAGAACTATTGGATGTGAAGGTATAGTGTCATTGGTATCATATACTATCATAGTTTACGTCTTTCTAGCATTGTATTACAATATAGAAGCTATTCAAACTACGTCCTTATAGATTGCTAACTATTTCCTTTGTTTAAAAAAAATGGCGGAAGATAGGACAGCTAGAAGGGCTTATTTCCCAACCTAAACCCCTGGGCTTCATTAAGGTTCTGATATCTCTAACCTTTAATTAGCATCTTAGGCTATACCCTCACTTACCATCAAGTGATAACAAAGCCAAGCTTATATACAATATAAAAAGATATTTAACGGATCGAGTACTCTTAACAAATGGATTTTATATAAACTAGCGGCCCGTCCCGGCTTCGCACGGGTAGACATAAATAGGTACAGATATTTAAGTTATAAGCATGATAATTAAAACGACCATGAATTGACAAATATTATGAAAAAGTGTGATTCCTAATACTAAAACTAAGTAGCTCTGAAAAGAACTTTTTAAGTGAAGCATAAAAATGTGTTAAAAAAACTCGAAATATTCAATGTCGCTTGCGTCCACTGCGTAAGGTAACCTAGTTCATAATGGTGCACCCCCTTCTCCCGCACTGCCCCTCTCTCGTCGAGTTAGTTACTCGATGCGCTGCGTGGCGGCCGCCGCCGGCATGTATTTTTATTTTAATTTCATGATATCTTTTGAATGGAATATCCGATTTCAATAATTCAAAAAGTAATCATCAGGTATTGAGACAGTCTTGAATATTAAATTATTTATTTGGATAAAAATTTATAAATGGTATGGATAACACGGTCTGATTTTGATCGGCATTTCTATCAATTTGTTAAATGTAAAAAAGTAGTTATAGTGACGTAACTACAATAGTTAGACATATGGTCTCGCGAAGTATTTTGTAGATATTGATATATTCTATAATATTGTCGAAGATTTTTTGTCCTATCATTAATACTCATGGCGTCTGCGATGAAAGACACCTTCGGTTGGTTTTAATAGGAATTTCTAAAGATTTCTATTGTAATCTAGTAATATGTATAATATAGCCTATGTTACTCAGTGATAATGTAGCTTTGTAATGAAAAAAGGATTATTAAAATCAGTCCAGTACTTTTTGAGTTCATTCGTTACATAAAAAAATACAAATCTATCTTCTTTATAATATTAGTGTAGACTGGCTGGTGCCCACGTAATTTCGGATCCCATTTTTAAAATAACAGCAGCCTAAGCTATACAAAATTAGCTTTGTATCAGTAAAAGTCCCGTCAATATCTGCTGCATATTTCCTTTCACAACAATAATACATATATGTCTTCTCGAATTAATAAATGACATTCGTTTATAAACAACAAAATCCCCGATCACAGAGTAATCAACTTTTCTTTTTCCCACAGAGTACTTGTATTGTACTTTGAAAATCATGACATATGAATAGATGTCAAAGTCAAAATATCTCTATTCAAGTAGGTTATTGCAGCACTTTTGAATCGTTAAATATTTTTCCACACTTTTCCTTTTCCACACTCTAATTCTAATGTACGTCTGATGATGGTACTCAAGATTGACTTAAAATAGAAAGTTACGAGGGTTCCTTCGCGCCCTGATCTGAGAAGGGCCAACAAATAACAGTCGGCTATTTTGTATTTTTTTACCATCATCATTACAATATCATATTTAAATATTTTTAACCCCACGCGTTTCTATCATCAAGTAATCTTACAACTTATAATACGATTTTGCTATCAACTTTCTTTTAACAAAGACTTTGAATTTATTAATTGACATCTTTAGAACGTCTTGTGGGAGTTTATTATAGTAAAGTATACAGACCCTAAATGGGTAGTTAATTTTACGCAGCCTACTACAATTTATAACAAGTTTATTTTTATTTCTTAAGTTATATGAGGTGCATTCAATATTTTTATGTACGTACAGTTTTCTAAAATATATATATATGTCAGAGTGCAAGAGTCTGTGGATCGCTGGTCCGTGTGTAATAGTCAGTCAGTAGATAGCGCCAGTGTTCCACAACACTGGCGCTATCTTTGTATCCGCGTGGGGGCAGAGTCAATAAGTGGCAGTCCGGCCCGTCTCTCGGCAGTTGTCGAGTAGCGCTCTACCGGAGTAGTCTACTGTTGGAACTGTCGCGTTCCTACCTATTGCTCTTAATGAGTTTGTGTAAACTGATATCGGGAACATTAAGCGATTGAACATTATAATCCGAGTTAATTAATAAAGTGTTTGATTGCACCAAAATTACCCACGGGCGCCCACAGACTAAGAAATTAAATAATGGATCCAATTAATAACGATGTCGGCGGAGAGCCCTGCGCTCCTGTGCTTTATGCTTCTCCGTTCTCTCTTATTCTCCGACATATATATATACGCAGTGAACTGTCATTATGTTAACTGATGCTTTCAACAGCTACGATTTCCAGCAAATTAAAAGATATATCTAGGTATGGAAGTGTGGGTTACCATCATAAACTGTATCATCACTTACCATCAGGTGTAATTACAACCAAGCCCTCATTTATACGCAATAATAAAGTAAACTAGTACTTGATGGATATCCGCAAGGCGTTGTTTATATATAAACAATAATACGTTGAGAACCTGTGTGTTTTTTCAACATAGACTCATAAGGGATGAGTTATTCAAATGCGATCACGTTTATTGATAATAGAACAAAACAATAGATAAAAAACATCACATAAAATGCATTTATATGTGACATTGTAGCTGTTAACATTTACACATTATCTCTTTGTGACGATAGGACAGATATTATCAAAAATATTGTATCAAACGATCACGTTATCAACAACAAAGCTTATCAGTCGCTGAATATTGTTAGAACTGGGTGTCCACATTGAGAAAATATCACATATTATTATTATTTATAAAGTAAAACAGACATAACGTTTTAAATGTAGGTTATGATTACTAATCTCGTATATATGGACGATATAAATGGGTTAATGTTATTATTTCATCGATAACAGAACAAACAACTTGTTGAAAACAAAATGGTGATGTACAGTGAAGTGTTTTTTTACTTCCTCCTGTTATTTTTTGGTGTTAAATCCGAGAGCGTTTTTATAGGATCTAGAACATCTGATGACAAGTTATTACACAGGAGTGAGCACGTGAAAAAAGCCAATTTCTTCATTAGAACAGAGGATATTGCCTTTCCTAAATATTACGAAGAAAGTAACAATATAATAACGGCAATTAATGTAGTAGATAATGCTGATGCCAATGAAGGAGCCTCGGCTGAAATTGATTACGGTGGGATTGGCCTCACTTATGCCAACGTCCATCTAAGGAGTGCCATTTGGGGAGGTTACAATTACACTGTGGAAATATACGGGAATAAAGTGTACTACCTGGATGATCCCGTTCTTGTGTAACTACTCTGTGTTTCAATTTTCTTGACTTTGGCAATATACGTCAATAAATAATACTATTTATATGATGCCGCTCTTTACCCTGAACTATTTGGCCTATATTTTTATTAATCTGTGGAAATACGCAGCAATAAGTGTAATACCTGGATGAACCCGTCCTTAATCCATGTGTATTATTATTTAGTCTGTGGAGGGTAATTTTAATGAAATAAACATTAATAAGTAACACTATTTAAATGATCCTGATATCAAACCTGCAAAAATTTTTTACGGATGAAACGCGTGATTAGCGTTACGAAGATGTGCAGCGTTGTTTTTGCTAATTCATTTCAATTTCAATAAATTATTTGTATTAAATTTTGACACTTTTAATGACAATATATCTTCCTTTTTCCGTCCCTCTCTCCGTCACAGAAGTTTCACTTCTTACATGTGTACTTCGTAGGCACGCACTTTTCATTTTTTGTTTTTTAATTTTTGGAAATATATGTCAATAAATAATACAACATATTTATATGATCCCGATACTAATAGTGTAATTATACTATTATTTAAATAAATTATATTAAAATATTTCATTTTTTATTTCTGTTTTAATCTATGGACTTTAAACTACCTAGCCTATCCATAAAGCCCTGTCAGTTTACTATATTTTTATAATCTGTGGAAATTTATCGCAATAAAATATAATGTATATGTTTAAAGATTCTGATCTTAAATGCATCTAAATAATTTGCTTGTGTGACCAAAATAAACTAAGATTAACTTTCTCTATTTTTTTTTAATATACTATTAAATAAACATTTGGATGATTGACCTTTAAACTTTGATCTATTTAAAAAGTGAAGTTTTACGTTTTTGTCGTTCATTTTTTAAATTATATTACTTGAGTATTAAAGTAAAAAGATATATACTTAAAACTTAATATATATATATATATATATATATATATATATATATATATATATCCTGGTCATATGAAGTTTTAAATTTTATGTTATAAGTCATTAAACTCTTTAATGATTATGTTGCACATTATTTATACATTAACCAAACACTAACCTTATCGCCATTGTTAATATTTGGTGATGTATTTTTAATTACCTTCAATGATAAAGTTGTTAATAATAATGACTGCATATTACATGATAAAATGACACAAAAAGGAAACTTTCATTTCAGATAAAACACATTGAGATACAGTAAAATATATAAAACAAAAAGATGCTTGGAGTGTTTGTTAGAACTTTTCTATTAAACGTAACTTTGTTGTTTACGCAGTTGCTTTGAAACTTCATAGATTTCGAACTTTTATATTCTCTGATATTAGATAGGGGCGATACGACCTTGCCAAGTTTTTATACATAGTTTACTGTCTGAGTTTCCGAACGAATAAGAATATATTTTTGAAGCGCCTGCTGAATTTTTTAGAGCAATGTTCTTTCATAATGTAATTGCTATAAATATTACAGTTTTGATTGCGAATGCTTTGTATTTGCTGCACTAGATGTTGTAGTTTGCATTAAAAAGATTATGAAATAGTGTTTATACTGGCTTAGTTTATAATAATAGTTTAGATCAAGTAATTTTATATACAGTAAACCTATTGTTTTAGGTGAGTAAGCCTATATAACCCAAGGAATTGGGTTGTTAGATGAATCTATGATGAATGGCAAAGATGGGGAACAAGTGGAAGAGGTGAAAGAATTTGTATAGTTGGGATCTAAATTTACAAAAGATGGAACATGTAAACGTGATATTGAAAAGAGAGTGAATGCAGGGAATATGATAAATGGAGTGCATGCAGGAGTATTGGTGCCAACACTTATGTATGGTAGTGAAAGTTGGGTATGGCAGAAGAATCACGAAAGTAAAATAAATGCGGTAGAGATGAGAGCGTTGAGAAGCATGAGTGGATTGAAACTGAGTGACAGAGTAAGAAATAGTGTGATAAGCGAACGTTGTGGTATCAAAGAAGATGCAGTGACTAAAATTGAAGAAGGTATGCTTAAGATGGTTTGGGCACGTAGAGAGAATGAGTGAAAGGAGACTGATAAAAAGGATTTATGTATCAAGAGTGAATGCGAAAGTTGGAAGGGAAAGACCAAGGCGAACGTTCCTGGACCAAATCCAGGACATTTTAAATAAGGTCCAGATCAAGAGCACTCTAAACCGACGAATTTGTATGAAAGGTTTAATGAGAATGAAAGAAGCGAAGGAGATATGCAAGGATCGTGGCAAGTGGAAGGATGTTGTCTCAGCCTACCCCTATGGGAATGAGGCGTGATGCTGTATGTATGTAATTGGATTGTTGTAAGATCTGAATAACTGAGTATAATCTATTTTATTTATAAAAACTTAGTTAATTTCGCGTAAAACTCCAGATCGGCTGGACTGATTTGGCTAATTTTGGTTTTAAAAGTGAGCGAATACGGAAAAAGTGCTGGGAATATCGTAAAAATAACAATTTCGCTTTTCCCTTAGAAACTACTCATACCTGTCAAACATTTGAAGTTCGTCCCGTCGTTTAGAAATCAATTAAATTGAAAACTCATACATACATAGCATCACGCCTCATTCCCATAGGGGTAGGCAGAGACAACATCCTTCCACTTGCCACGATCCTTGCATATCTCCTTCGCTTCTACACATCTTTGTCTATTTGTCCGATAGTCATAGTATGGTACACGGGTATGCGATCCCGGCTCCCCGAGCTATTACTGAATCTTCTCAGTCTTCCGAGTCAGTAATATCCTACTACCTTATATTTTCCTTTCTCTTCCTTACAAAGTTCCTATCTTTTTGACCCGTTCCCCCCTTTTATTCCATTTTCCTACCCACTTCCTGCCAGTCCAAGGTGTACCGTGCCGAGGGACTCATGGCTAGGGGCATTTGCCTAGTCGCAAGCGGTGGCCCTGGGACCGGGCGAACCCAGAAATAGGCTAGCCTTATTCTGGCATGCGGGGCTCTGCCAGAATGGACCTATGTTCCCTTGCTACTCGTGGGAACGCAATGGTGATATTATTGAAAACTCGTTGTAAAATAAAATTAAATTTAAAACTGGATTTTTTTTTATTGGTTTTGAATGTGCATTTGTTGTTTTTGTATACGTTTGGAAATCAAATTAAATTAGAAAGAATAGTTTTGTTTATGAACTTTGACATTGACAACCAAGAACTTCTGATCGCAACTATAATATTTAACGTATTTAGGCGGGAATCTGGGCGTAAAGTTTTGACCATAGTTTTTTACTGAAGTTGAAATATTTCGCATTTTTTACTTATTGATTCTGAGGGGGTACGCAGTTTGCTGAATCAGATAGTAATAATATAAATAGTGTAAATCTCTAGGCGGCAATTAGTTATCACTGCCTGAAATAAGTTGTAAAAGGATAAGAAACGATCTAGTAAATGGTTTATAAATCAGATGTATCGGAAAAAAGCTGGATAACGTATTAGGAAAATAAAACGTTTTTGTTTATTGCCGCTATACTCGTATACAGTATACGAGGCGGGCTTCTTGAATTGTATACCTTTCCCATCATTATTTTATTTCGATTATATCGTAAGAGTTGATTTTACCAAAAAAGTTTGTACATTAATCTTATAATAGTGAAATTGATATTTTTTTAAGCAGGTTTTGTGACCCTGACATTGACTTTGTTAGCAAAGGTCTGGGTTGAGTTTAAAAAAATTGCATTTCAAAATTTGTCTTTGTCCGGACTGGTAGGAGGCTTCGGCCGTGGCTAGTTACCATCCTACCAGCGAAAAAGTACTCCAAAGCAATGGATTTGTGTTCCAGCACGATGCTGTGTAGAAACCATAACAGGTAAATTGCCTCTTACGCTCCTGTCTGCTATCTGTAGTCGTTCACTGACTACAGCTTGTAATACGTTACGTAGAAATTCAATGACAAAATGATTAAATTTAAATTAAACAAATTCAATAATTGACGTGAATACGTCTGTAAAAAAAGTTACGAATGATAACAAAATCGGAAGATACATTTTGGTGTTGTAGAAATACAATTACACCACTTCATAGCTGAAGGATTAAACAATTTATGACGATTAGTAAGGACAACACACACACACTTGATGTGCGAGTGATGTTGCGAGACGTATTCACGTACGACAAACGGCCGTGGTAATAATATAGCCACGCTTATTTTTTTACTGTAACATGGTACTCAAGTATATAAAATTATAAAAGATATTTGGTCTTGAAAAAACATATACTAATTATGTTTGCAGATATATAAGGTGTATGTGAATCACCAGCACGGGATCTAAGCTGACGACATATATAATGTCGGAGTGCAATAGTCTGTGGAACGCTGGCGCCATCTGTCTATCGGTGTGGGGCAGAGTCAATAAGTGGCAGTCCGGCGCGTCTCTCGATAGTTCTCGGGTGACGGCCCGCCGGTGTGGACGACTTCTGAAACTGTCGCGTTCTTCATCCTAGCTATTATTGTTAACGAGTTTGTGTAAATTAATATCGGGAACATTAAATGATTGAACATTCTATCTAATCTGAGTTACTTAATAAAGTGTTTGATTGCACCTACATTACCCATCAACCCTCACAGTATGGAAAGGGAAATTATGGATGCCATTAATGACGATGTCGGCGGAGAACACTATGCTTTATGCTTTCTTAAACATATAATTTTCTGTGTACATGCGAATGAAATCCACTTATAGGGCTGTTTCGATTATGATGAAAAGTATTGTGTGTAATCAGAAATAAATGGTCTGATAAATAATCGATTCTATCGTATTGCAGCGGCATACGAGTTACAATTCCATTTACAGCTAGTTAAAATTTAAAATGAATTTCTCTTTCTTGCCATTTCGGGCGTAAACTCCTCTCATTATAATTCTTTCGTGAGGCGTGAACATAATAGGCCATTACAATAGTAAAGTGGACTAATAAGGGGTCCGGTATCAAAGGGTGGGAGCCACGGGACGCGACCGGTTTTCGGGCCTCAATTTATTAATTATGTCGAATTCCTTCATTTGGGAACAAAAAGTATAAATACCATCTCAACCCGACCAGATTTCGCTGGAACTTAGCTTGAAGTTTATTTTTTTTTATTTATTACTTTTGTACACATCAATATTACAAAATAAAAACAGATGCACAACTAATACAATACAGAGTACAAAAGGCGGTCTTATCGCTTGGTAGCGACTTCTACCAGACAACCTTTGGTATAGGAGTAGTTGTAGCAGACAGTGGTGGGTGGTGTATAACTATAGACCTACATACAAATAACTACATCTTAATACTTAAAAAAATGTACATAAATAACTATATATATAATAAAAAATAAGTCGTCTATAGCTGCTGCAGATAGTGTTCTTTTAGTAAGTTCTTAAAAATGTGTAGTGATCTTGACTGCCTTATTTTCAGGGGGAGTGAATTCCATAAATTCGTAGCTTGAACTTGAAAAGATTTATGAAAATAATTTGTTTTACAAATAGGAGTCTTTAGAATAAGCTGACGTGATGATCGTAGTTGCAAGAAAGTAGAACATATCTTTAAGATACGAAGGCGTTTTCGGATCAAATAGCACACAGTACAGAAGAGAAAGGATATGTGTATCCCGGCGACGGCGTATAGGAAGCCACTTGAGCTTTTGACGAAAGTCTGATATATGGTCATATTTACGCAGGCCAAATATGAATAGCAAGATTTTGGAGTTTATTAAATTTTACGTTAAATTCAAAACTTAAGGATTCTTGGACACTTGGATTTGTCTTCAATTCCCTTCCGAATCATATTATACTTCTTTCTTTATCATAATTTAAAAAGTAACTTTGAAATATAATGTTCTTTGAATGTAAAGCAAAAAATATGTTACTAAGACAGAGGTATAATTTTAGGTTATAAAGTCATTGGCGGATTAAAAAATCTTCATTCAATTAGGTAACAAGCTCCTTTTAATCACCATGTCTGTTGTTAATGAATTTATCACGAGTTTAGAAGGTCGTTTCTAACGACAATACTATATCAACAGTAACTAGTGAATATATATGTGAATCCAAGTCCAAACAAACAACTACAATTATTTTACGTCCGAAGACTGAAGGACTAAGTTTCCCTGCAAGGGTTAAGACCCTTAATATGGCTAAACCAATCCTAGAAGACAATGGAATTTAACAATACCACAAGGCTATTATACTATATTTTTACCCATTTCTTACATTACATTGGGTTTAGTGGACTGTATTTATAAACTTGTGTCTTATTTGCGTTTAACGCGAATATGTATAGTGGAATGCCTATGTGATACCCTGATACCTGGAATAGGGTCTTATTCATATCGTCAGAAGTTTTTTGCTTTCGATTTACTTTAAAAATAAAAGATGTATCACACAAATTATTTATTTATTAAATGTGTACATTAAAAACAGAAAAGGGCCTGGGACGGGTCCTTGTGGGACACCCATTGATACAAATCGTTTTGAGGAGTTAACGGCATAAATATATACCATTAAATCGGTTCTTCTCACTGTACCAATACTAATATTAATACAGTAAGAGGCGAACCGATTTAATGCATTGCCTTTAACACTATAAAGGCTTAAATTAAATAAAAAGTGCTATATACTATCAAATGCCTTCAATGGATCATAAATAGACGATCGTAAGACTTGTCATCTTGTATGGATCAGTGTGCTGGGCCACCAAAGGGAAGAATGAAAGGAAATTGCATGCAGCGGAGATGCGAATTTTGAGATGGATGTGTTGAGTGACAAAATTAGATAATCTTAGGAATGAGTATATTAGAGGAAGTGTGAAAGTAGCACCAGTGATCGAGAAGTTAAAAAGTGGAAGGCTATCCTGGTATGGACATGTCATGAGAAGAGAGGATAGCCATGTATGCAAGACGGTCCTAAATATAATGGTAATCGGCAGGGCCGGGAGAGGGCAACCAAAAAAAGGGTAGATGAACTGTGTGAAAGAGGATATGTGTGTAAGGGGTGTGAATGTAGAAATGACAGCGGATAGAGTAAAGTGGCGAAAGGAATCATGCTGTGCCCACTCCACCTAATGGGATAAAGGCAAGAAAATGATGATGGATCATAAAATATGTCTGAGTTCACTCACACACATAATATACGAAAATTATGGCTAATACAACGCCATCTAATATGAACCTCTAAAACTCCTTACTTGGATGAAAAACCGTTAATTTTAATTAGAGGTCGCTAGATAATTTTTTAGCAAAATATGAATGAATGAATAAAGAGGTATTTTATTAACGTATGAACATATCAACAAGATATATGATAGGAAGAGTGTGAACTAATAATTATGACGGCCCCACTAACACAATGGTGCCATAGTTCGTTTCGATAGCAGAGGTCTTGAGTTCAAGAGGCGTATTTAGGAAATTATATTTCCTAATTTGTCTTGGTCAAGACTGGTGGAAGACTTCCAAGGTGGTTAATTACCCTACCAGTAAAGGATACTGATTAAGTACTCCAAAATAAACAACGTCAAGTATTTTATATTTATAATCGAACGTCACGTATCGTACTGTTACGTTGTTAATAATCTTAAGATAAAAGGGCTTTATCGTTTTGCGACTTAGTTGTCAGCTCGAGTAATTAATTTCGCTTAATAATAGTCATTAGTTCTAATCATGTTCAATGTAAATATAGTAATAAAACAGAGACATTCAAAGACGTGACACATAAGAGGTATTATGAAAAAAATTATACTGGTGACATATTTTTTTCGCGTGTGTTTATCTATTGAGTTAGTGAGGGATCAGAAAACTGAAGTGCCGTACTTCTTGGATGTTGTTGAAGATGACGAAATGCTCAATGAACCCGAGGTGGAACCACTAAATGGGACCTTGTATAAAACAGCCAAGAAATACTACTGTCATTCTGAAATAGACGAAGGTAAGTCGGTTGGTATTGCAATATAACTACAAATAGTTTATAACGCAGGGTACATAAGGATTGTTAAAAGCTAATTATTCCTTATGAAGGTAGGCTCCTTGAGCTTTTATGGATCGTCATTATTCAGGCGTTAGTAACAAATCTACAACCGATTCGGAAAGTGGATTCCATTAAAAATAAACCGGCGAGAAACTCTTTTAAACACACTTTTTGTAGATCATATCGTGTGTGAACCTGGAATCAGTTCCAAACATTCGTCGCTTCAACCGATGGACGTCCACTGCTGGACATAGGTCTCACGTAATGATGTTCACAAGGCTCGATC
Organism: Elymnias hypermnestra; assembly: GCA_015832385.1. Lineage (NCBI taxonomy): Eukaryota > Metazoa > Arthropoda > Insecta > Lepidoptera > Nymphalidae > Elymnias > Elymnias hypermnestra. The sequence goes on from JACTOM010000792.1 coordinate 617,077, forward strand.
TTGCGCCGCCTGGCTCCAGCGGCTACCGGCGACCCTCTTTATGTCGTGATGACCCTCTTTATGTGTATTTAAGGGATGATAATGTTTGGAAAACATTATCATCCCTTACAAAATGTTCAATATTATAATTGGAGTAATAATATTTTTGACATATTTCGTAAAATTATATATGCGTTATCTTATGAAAAATGCAATAAGGTAATATAATTCCCACTTCCTGTATTAAAACGTTGTTTTTCGGTTATTATTACTGTACAAGTGAAATAAACTGCGAAATGTATATAATTTTTCGTTATGTTGTGACGTTACTGTAAGAATTGTATCACGAGTCATAAAGGTGGTGTTGTAGCAGCGGAGTTATTTCGTTTTAATATAGATGACGTAGGTAGTGGAGATTAAAGTCGCGGATATAAGCTAGTAAAACATAGCTTGTTAGACTATGTGACCAATCAATCACTTCCAAATGTCAATACAACGGCTGTATTCATTCGTACTGTATGTTGATAGCTAATAAGCAGCAAACATAGACGGTATCTATAGTGTTTACGAAAATCATCGATCATACTAACCTCTGAATTCCGATAATAAAGATTTTAATGAAATACTCGTATAATCTCATTCTATTATGTCAGTCTTAAATATTTAAGGATATATAGCGCCAAACTGCACCATGAAAAGTTTTCGTAAGTTACTGTGAGAAACAGTTGCGATACTGTGAGAGACAGAGATATACAGTGAGTAACAGTGTGTGAAATAGAGAGAGAGAGAGAGAGAGATACTGTGTGAAACATAGAAATACTGTTAGTGATACTATGAGAAACAGAGAGGTAGATAGTGTGAGTGATTGTGTGTAAAACAGAGATATACTGTGAGTGGCAGTGTGTGTAACAGAGATGTATCCTGTGAGTAACTGTGTGTAAAATAGAGAGAGAGATACTGTGAGTGATACTGTATGAAACGGAGAAATACTGAGTGAAACATAAAGACACTGTGAGTGACAGTGTGTGTAACAGAGATGTATCTTGTGAGTAACTGTGTGTAAAATAGAGAGAGATACTGTGACTGATACTGTGTGAAACGGAGAGATACTGAGTGAAACAAAAAGACACTGTGAGTGACAGTGTGTGTAACAGACATGTATCCTGTGAGTAACAGTGTGTAAAATAGAGAGAGATACTGTGAGTGATACTGTATGAAACGGAGAGATACTGAGTGAAACATAGAGATACTGTGAGTAATAGTATGTGAAACAGAGAGATATACTGTGAGTAACTGTGTGTAAAATAGAGATATAGATACTGTGAGTAACACTGTGTGAAACGGAGAGATACTGAGTGAAACATAGAGATACTCTGAGTGATACTATGAGAAACAGAGAGAGATACTGTGTGAAACAGAGAAATACTGTGAGTGATACTGTTCAAGATACTGTGAGAAACAGTGAAGGAGATCGCAAACAGAACCACGAACACAATTCACGCGTCTGTCTCTCTTTAACGTCGGTTTTTCGTTTCATCGACTATCAAATTACAAGGATGGTGAAGAAGTTTTCACTTCAAAATAATATTAAATATTTGCTGAAATGATTTAACCTTTTTTCTTTTACATTTACAGATGCAGAGCTTCTGTTATACGACACAAGAGGGTGGACATTTTCTGCTCAAGACGCACAACTTACATTACGATATCCATCAGAAAAGGTAAGTTTACAATTATAGCTGCAAATGACAAATTTTTATATATAATCATCTTTAAATAAAATTGTTGTAAATTCTATTAGGCTATATAAAATTAACATACTCATTATTTTTATGATTAATAAAGTCTATGTGTTTCGAATTTCGCGTGGTATAGTGTTTTTGTGTTAATAATTTAGGCTGTAACATATAAATAGATGGATAGACAGAGTTACTTTAACATTTATAATATTAGGTATTCATTTATTCTTATTTCACACCCTTTAGGGTAAAACTTTATTTAATGCCATATTTATTTATATCGAATTAGTTACGAGCTCTTTTTATCGCATTAAAAAGAATGTCCTTTTCCAGGTTCTGGACTATCTTTATACCAAGTTTCATTTAAATACGTTCAGTAGTTTTATCGTGAAAACGAGACAGAGTTACTTTCGCATTTATAATATTAGTATTATATATTTTTTATATGTTTCAGAGGGATTACGAGGACGTAGATTACATTCTAACAGCACTGAAAGTAATAGTATATCTAACAGGATCTGAAAGTAAAGCATATATCACCAGTGGAGGGATGCACCAGGTATTATATACATAGTTAGTTCAAAAGAAAAGGTGAACTTTGAATTTTCGCGGGCTACATTCGATTATCGATTTTTTTTGTTATGTTGGTACACAGGTGTTAGTGATATGTTGGCATTATCACCTAATTTGGATAAGTATTAAAAGTACTTTGGCGTTGACCACTGAAAAGGAAAAGGGTAAGGTCCCGTTGGGGTGTGTTTTACGATTTATAACTTCTAATTTGTATTAAATTTTGCGTTAAAAATGGAAAGAAGTGCTCTAAGACAAGAAATGTTGATTATGGCATTCGGCGAGTCCTCTTTGTCCCAAAAAGGTGGTACAAGCTCTTTATAGAAGGCCAATAAATATTTGATGACGATGAGCGTCCTGAAGTTAATAAGGAATACTACAAGGAAGTTATGCGTGATGCAATAAGACTCAAACGATCGGAATTATGGAAAAATTATCATGGATTCTGCATCACGATAATGCACCAGCTCACATATCATTGCTTGTTCGTGATTTTTTGGCCAAAAACAACATTAGTCATAACTCAACCACCTTATTCACCAGATATGTGTCTGTCTTTTTAGTTTTGGAAAAGGAAAGCCATTTGCCACATTTAATGAGATAAAATCAAATCGAAGAATGAGCTGATGGCCACACTGAGTTTTTTTTCTTTTTACTGCCGATATTTATTCTTCGGCATCTTTTTAAACTATTTTATTTTCAACTATTTATACATTTACAACTTACTATCTACTTATGTTATAAAATCTATCATTATTTACAATCTATCAATATATAAACTTATATTCCATTTCTGGTTATTCTATAAAGCTAAACTTATCATATACGTTAACTGGGTCTTAAGCTACACGTATGTTCTTTGATGGCTTATTTTCATAAAGTCTATTCTTATTGTGTATGTACAATTGATAATATCCCTTCACCTTTTCTTGTGAACAAACCTCGTACATACTAAGCTTAGAACATTTTGATTTGATTCAATATAAAAAAAAACCTTTTTATATGCGGAATTATATTTTTTATTGCTATACGATAAGGACTTCACTGTGATCGAAGTCTGCTGGTAAGTGAAAATAATAACGCATGTTCTTTACCTTATAATGTTTCTAACACAACGTCATTTGAAGTGAATACGTCTGTAAAAACGCATCCATTTTTTTTATTGCTGACAGATTAGCGCTTGACTGTGATCTCACCTGATGGTAAGTTATGATACAGTCTAAGATGGAAGCGCGCTAATCTGGTAAGAGGCGATATACCCCTTACGGTAACTAGCCACGGCCGAAGCCTTCCACCAGTCCAGACTCAGACAAATTAGAAAATACAATTTCCTAAATTCGTCCTGCCGGGGATCGAACCCGGGACCTCCGCTAGCAAAGCGAATACTCGCACCACTGCGCCAGTGAGCCCGTCATTTCGATTTAAAAAACGAATGTTAACAAAATCGTGGGATACAAATTTGGTGTTGTAGCTACACATCTATAACCTCCATAGGAAATTCAATTACGCCACTGCATAGCTAAAGGATCAAACAATTTATTAAGCTTAATAACCCTTTGAATGCCCCTGTCAACTACTACTTGACATGATAGGATAGTTCTGTCTCAACTCGTGCGATCAAAATAATTAAGCATCGCCTTCTTTGGTCATAATGTGCAGTTTCGCTTCTCTGTAACTGTCGTAACAAAATATGCATTGAGATAACACCAGACAATAAAAAAAATCAGTTACAAAGTGACCGTTACTAATGGTGCGTGTGTCGCGTCCAGGGTCGTTAAGTTAATTATTGATTATTTATGTTTTAGGTTATATAAGTGATGTGAATAAGAATGAAAACCCTTGAGGTAAGGTTTAATTTGTAGGATATGAGCCTATAAATACAAAACGGACTTTTTCACTATCTCAAAGTTTTTTTTTTTTTATTGCTGACAGATTAGCGCTTGACTGTGATCTCACCTGATAGTAAGTGATGATACAGTCTAAGATGGAAGCGCGCTAATCTGTTAAGAGGCGATATACCCCTTACGGTTTCTCGACAGCATCGTACCGGAACACAAATCTCTTTGTTTGGTGGTACGTTTTTGCTGGTTGGGTGGTAACTAGCCACGGCCGAAGCCTCCCACCAGTCTAGACTCAGACAAATTAGAAAATACAATTTCCTAAATTCGTCCTACCGGGGATCGAACCCGGGACCTCCGCTAGCAAAGCGAAAACACGCACCACTGCGCCAGCGAGGCCGTCAAAGTTTAGCGCAACATGACGTTTCTCCATTGTCTAAATTTAATAAACAATATATAACATCGTACAGTTTAACTATTAGCAAACATAAAAATCATAACATTTGGTAGTCTTTCATGAAGACTTTTGTCTCAAGAGTCACTTTAGCGTCATTTGACCCGCGGGGCAATCGACGCAAACACATTCGTGTGGGGGCGGTGACGGTTATTTCCTATAAAAAGCGCGGGAAAATTATCGGAGCCAATAAAACACGACCGGACAAGCTAAGGGATAAGGACTGTAACACATTGCGCGCGGCGAAGGGGGAAGCCCCGCCGTTTTTAAGGTCATCTAGCTGTGTATCGAGATTCCATTTAACATAACCTTTGACTCTGTAAAGCTCCAACTTTTATTCAAGTTTCAATCGTTAACTCTGATTAAAATCTACCGATTACCATAAATAATAATGTTTTATACAGAAACTATTACCCGTTACATATTAACGTACAACAAAGGCTGCAATTTTTTAAAAACTTTTATTTGCTTGGACTGTATCTTTGAGCACCTTTTTTATATCTCCAGAAGTGTAATTAATTGGAAACTTTGCATACGTATTAAGTGCCAATGACAATGCCATAATTCGTTTAAAAAATACCTATTATCCTCGTTAGGGCAAGGATTAAGATATGTGATAGATTGATCATTGGATAGATCCTCTGTGAGGGAGTGAAAGGGACAGAACTACTTGGTGATCTACCGTCTTTTTGAAGGTGGTTTAATTATATAAACAAGACTGGAACTCTTAACTAACTAGATGTGTGAAAAATTTAGACGGCCTCGCTGGCGCAGTGGTGCGAGTATTCGCTTTGCTAGCGGAGGTCCCGGGTTCGATCCCCGGTAGGACGAATTTAGGAAATTGTATTTTCTAATTTGTCTGAGTCTGGACTGGTGGGAGGCTTCGGCCGTGGCTAGTTACCACCCCACCAGCAAAAACGTACCGCCAAACAAAGAGATTTGTGTTCCGGTGCGATGCTGTGTGGAAACCGGTAAGGGGTTTATCGCCTCTTAACAGATTAGCGCGCTTCCATCTTAGACTGTATCATCACTTACTATCAGGTGAGATCACAGTCAAGCGCTAATCTGTCAGCAATAAAAAAAAAATTCTAAATCGTACATACATACATAGCATCACGCCTCATTCCCATAGGGGTAGGTAGAGACTTCGTCCTTCCACTTGCCACGATCCTTGCATATCTCCCTCGCTTCTTTCATTCTCATTAAACCTTTCTTACAAGTTCGTCGGTTTAGAGTACTCTTGACCTGTCTCTCATTTAAAATGTCCTGGATTTGATCTAGGAACGTTAGCCTTGGTCTTTCTCTTCCAACTTTCGCGTTCACTCTTGACTCATAAATCCATTTTGTCAGTCTCCTTTCATTCATTCTCTCTATATGCCCAAACCATCTAAGCATACCTTTCACCACAACGTTCTCTTATCACACTATTTCTTACTCTGTCACTCAGTTTTAATCCACTCATGCTTCTCAACGCTCTCATCTCTACCGCATTTATTTTACTTGTGTGATTCTTCTGCCATACCCAACTTTCACAACCATATATACATACATACATACATATAAACATACTAAATGGTATTAAAAATAAATAAAAAACAATAGTGTAAATAAGACGCTTTTATAACAAACCGAACTAAAAACTATATAACTTTTAATAATAAGTTATACACAGAATCATTGAATTCAGAATGAAAAGCGTGGGGTGCATTTCACAACATTTGCATAATTCTCCTTTCATAGACAGCCAATGGAATGATTGTAACCTTTAATAAACCAAAAACCCCAAGGCTTTCACTCTGAATTCAATGATTCTGTTTATAACTTATTATTAAAAGTTATATAGTTTTTAGTTCGGTTTGTTATAAAAGCGTGTTTTTTTACAATATTGTTTATTATTTATTTTAAATACGATTTAGTATGTTTATATTTATGTATGTATGTATGGTAGTGTTGGGTATGGCAGAAGAATCACAAAAGTAAAATAAATGCTTTAGAGATGAGAGCGTTGAGAAGTATGAGTGGATTAAAACTGAGTGAGAGAGTAAGATATAGTGTGATAAGAGAACAATTTTCTAATTTTTAGTTCTGTTTGCTATAAAAGCGTGTTTTTCAGTTCTTTTTTAAACTATTATTTTTTAAATTAAAGTCCGATGTTTATATACAGGTCGTTATATGCATAGCAAAACATACAGTTGTCATTTTAATATGTTTTCAGGATCACGTGAGTCTGGCGTTTATACTCAGCAACGTGACAAATATCTCTTACCATTTCTACGTGTACGGGGTGCCCAAATACTACGTCAACATTACGGAAATATATGCAAAGGCAATCAATTTATGCTAATAAACAATGACAACTGATGGCGTGATTTTATTAAATTCCTTTAGAATTTTTACGATGGCGTCACGAAGGTGTGCAGCGTTTTTTATGCAAGTCGTTTGAAGGTTAGGTGGTTTTAATATTTACATTTAATCATTTAATATACTACTTTTCAATAATTTCTAATATTGACAAGATACATGTGGCATTTTATTTACAATTCGTCATTTGAGATTTCAATAAATTATTTTGATTGTTCGACTACAGACATGAGGTCGTGGGTTCGAGTCCCAGGTGAGGCCAATTAAAAAACCAATATTGAGCTTTCTATTAAGGTTTTCTCAATAGTTGCGTTAAGCCGTCGGTCCTGCGCTTGATCTCTCTCCGGTCATGTCGGATTCCCGTCACATCGGACTATGAGAGTGAAGGAATAGAGAGTGCACTTGTGTACTATGCCTGCCAATCCGCAGTGGAGTGAGTAGGCCTGTGCCCAGCAGTGGGACGTTAATGGGCTGCTATTTACTTTACTTTTAATGACAATATATCCTCCTTTTTCAGTCTCTCTAAGTTCGGGAAATCTAAAGTTTTACATTAACAAGACTTAAAAATTAGTTCGCCAATTGTAATTTCCTCTTTCCTTAAAAGTATTCTTTATAGTAGGCCCAAAAAGCACTTTTGAATCGTCAATAGTCTGTCCGTTGGTAACAAATCAAACACCGGTTCGGAAAATTGATTCCGCTGAGAAGAAACCCGCAACAAACTCAACGGTTACTCTTTTAGAAATAGTTGTGTATGTTACAATGAGTAATATATTGCTTCGGTGAGCAACTGAAATCGGATATGTGTACTTTGTACGCACGCACTTTTCATTTTATTGCTAACAGGTTACCAATAGAACGAAACGGATCACAAATCCATTGCTTTTTTTTTATTGCTGACAGATTAACGCTTGACTGTGATCTCACCTGATGGTAAGTGATGATACAGTCTAAGATGGAAGCGCGCTAATCTGTTAAGAGGCGATATACCCCTTACGGTTTCTACACAGCATCGTACCGGAACACAAATCTCTTTGTTTGGCGGTACGTTTTTGCTGGTAGGGTGGTAACTAGCCACGGCCGAAGCCTCCCACCAGTCCAGACTCAGACAAATTAGAAAATACAATTTCCTAAATTCGTCCTACCGGGGATCAAACCCGGGACCTCCGTTAGCAAAGCGAATGCTCGCACCACTGCGCCAGCGAGGCCGTCATCACCTTAGCGGTATGTATTTGTTGGTAGGGTGTTAACTACAAAACTACTTTTTAACTAAAAGTTACCAGGGGAAATGAAAACTGAAAGCGTGGTTGGATTCCTCCAATAAAATAATAAAGCATAAGGGATTCCGTCGTTAGCGGAGCCATTGAGTTGGTTTCCATGTTTATTACTCTACAACGCCACCTGAGGCCTCGGTCTAGACGTGCAATAAAACCCGAGTGCTATAATATAACTGGTCGATAGTTATGATAAGCAATCCGATAGCAAAATAAATTATGGTATACCGAAGACTTTCTTGTGTTCAATTTGTAGTTGATCCGAATTTTATTCAATATAAGCAATGCACCGTGGTTTCACTCAGGTAGATATCGATCTCGTGGCAATGGAAACTCTACTATAGTTCATTCGCGTTAAGAATGCAGTGAGTCATCGCCGCCCACATAACCAATCAAATCTTTTCTTGATTGGCTTGAAGGCGGGGCTAGTAAGTAAAATAAGTAAGTAGCAGCCCATTTAAGTCCCACAGCTGGGCACAGGCCTCCTAGCTCATATGAGAGAGGGTTTTTAGAGCATAGACTCCACTGCGGATTGGCAGGCATAGTACACAAGTGTACTCTCTATTTCTTCACTCTCATAGTCCGATGTGACGCGAATCCGACACGACCGGAGAGAGATCAGGCGCAAGACCGACGGCTTAACGTGCTCTCCGAGGCACGGGGGTGGATCACACCGCCAACTTCCCAACTTAGGGCAAATATTGAGAAAATCTTAATAGAAAACTCAATATCGATTTCAAACTGGCCCGACCTGGGACTCGAACCCAGGACCTCGTGTCTATAGTCGAACATGCTAACCACTAGACCAATGAGGCGGGGCTAGGCCGGTGAACAATCATGACTCACTGCATTCTTAACGCGAACGAACTATAAGTCGGACTTATTATGTTAGATTGACATTTTTAATTATGTTATATCTTTTGAATGAAATGTCCGATTTTAATAATTTAAAAAGTATTTTACAGATATTGAAACGGTCTTTAATAAAATATATCAATGGATAAGGGTTAATAATGTGGTTTGATTATTGTCGGCACTTTTCTTAACTTTTAAAAAAGCAAAACAGTAGTTGGATATATGGTTTTTTGTAGATATTAATACCTTCTATAATAATGTTGGCGGGATGACATTGTGGATATGGCAGACCTGGCTTGGACGAGGCTAGCCTGGGACAGACAAGGGTGGAAAAGGATGGAGGAGGCCTTTGCCCAAAAATGGGCGTTCCAATATTGACTCGTCTTAAATGAAAAAGTATACCATTGACATTGACATTTAATAATTTAATTAAACAGACATTACTAATAACTCTTAATTTGAATATTATATTAAAAGTAACTGCAATGACATATGTATACGGAAATTTAATTTGAAAATAAAGGCTTTATTATTATTATTATAATAATGTAGAACAGTTTGTAGAATTGTTGTTTGTTCTATCTTCAACAGTTTTCGCAGCGCATGCAATGACAGATTTTTTGTTACATTAATGCATTTTTCTTAGGGATCCCTTTTTTTTTGCGATGGGAAATGCCTTTACGCACCCCGATGAAAGCTTAATTCCATCGGGAGTGTGGGACTCACTGACAACGGAATACCCACTAAAACCCAGCGGATCCCTCCCCATCCATGAGTGAAATTAGAGGTTCCCTAACTGCATTCCACTCTAGTGACCCGGATGGTACCGACTACGAAGATCTACCATTCAATAGAGTGAGGCATGAAGTGCATGAGTGCGACTTCTGCCACCAAGCCTCCTTCAACGGGGAGGGAAAGCTCCAGCCTCTTGTTCCCGCCCCCTCCCATTTGCCTCCTTCAACGAGATGACGGTCTCGCAAAAGAAGGCAACCACTTTCCACCCAACTTCACTGGCGAGCATTATTCTTAGGGATCTCTAATTTTTTGAGAAAGTAATATGAAAAATTAGTGGAAAATGTGAGCAAAACGTTCAGTGGATCCTCACTAACTTTAATTACTTATACCATCATAGCATATTTGTTATTCGCGTTTTTTTCTAACTACCTTTTGTATATACTATAGTTTTCGTATTTCTATTTCTGTTTTCAATGTAACTATCATTTGTTGAAATATAATATTATCGACGTTAAAAATGTTAATACTAAATTTATTTAAAAGTACGTATAATTGTCGCCTTAAGTGAACTTCATGTGTTCTTTTAAAAAACCCTAATTGCTTGGCTTCAATCGCTGAGCTACCAAGACACGGAATCTCTTTTGCTGCCACTGATCTAATGTAAATAACAAGTTAACACTATTAAATCCATGTACAACATCAGCTCATTCTCTCGTGGAATCGTACACACACGCACAGACACATACAATCACACACACACACACACACACACACACATGTACACTTTAGTTTTTGTTTTTGTTTTAATAGTTTTCCTTTTATATATAGCATTTTGTTTATTTTGTTATTCTAGTTATGGAAGAGCGAGACCTCTTGACACAGGTACTATCGTGCTTACTAAGAGATCTCAACACTGTCTTTTTATATAGTTTGTGTAATGAAATAAACAATTTTTAATTTAATTTAATTTGTTGAGAAATGCAGGTATGTAAAGATATAAAAAAATACTTACAACCAACTCCCATTAGTCCAAGGTTCTCTTCTCCTTCTTTTGATATCGCGATTTGCGGCCAGAATCCACACAAGCGCAGCTAGAAGTATCAGGAACCGGAACACGGTGTTGGACGCCATCTTGTTTCACTCACAAAATGGCGTCGCTTTCGTCAGATTTCTCACATTTTTCTGTCACTATATCACCATTTTTTTTATAATTTCATATGAAAATATTCTTTTTAAAAACACGTGTATAGTTTTGTAAATTTATTCCACGTCCACACTCTTGAAAATTACCTGTATATAATCTGTATTTTTTTTTATTGCATTCCCGTTGGAGGTTGTCTATGGTTTCCACGTTAGAGGTTGTCTATGATGATACAACTAAGATGCTATTGGGTAACTTTAAATGGTTTCTACACAGTTTTTGGTGAAGGGGATGAATTAAGAAATGTTGTGCAATGCGGGGTAGTATTAACGAACGGATAATTTTGTTAGGATAGTCTTTCAAGCTGTGTCTCATGAAGTAGTTGTTTAGAGAGAATTAAAGCTAATAAGAAGCTTGTATAAATTGTAATAGTGATGTAATTATTAGTATACTGCAAGTTGTGCATATTTAAATAGCGGAGAGAGTATTTGTTTTTGATAATAATATGTAGGGATTTACGAAATAAGTAAGAGATAACTTACCTCTTGTTGGATCTAAAACCATTGGTACTCTTTATGGTTACCTAATAAGAGTAGATTAATTAATAGTTGACCTTAATCACGTTAAGGTTTAAAGATACATTGACCTACGAAATTTCTGCTATTTTTGTATTGGGTCATTGACCTACAGTTCATTAAGGAATATTATTTAGTTCATACACATTTACCACTACCTGTGTACCGTTGGTAGTGTGTTTTTTGAGAGAACACGTAGTAACTCACTAATCCAAAACTATTCATAAAACAGAAAACTTTCCATAAAACAAAAAAAAAATTAATTCCTCAAGTACCGACTACAGTCATTTCGCGCTAAGAATGCAGTGAGTCATAATTCTAGCCCAGCCCGCTAACCAATTAAATCTTTTCAAATTATACGGTCAAATTCACAGTGACACATTGATGTCTTCACTGTGAACTTGACCTTGTAATTTGAAAAGATTTGATTGCTTAGCGCCGGATAGAGGGGACTCACTACATTTTTAACGCGAACAAACTGTAGAGTTGTCATTTTTGGTCATCAAATTTATTATTTGTTTAATATATATAAATAGATTTCGTAAAATTTGCGATAATTATTAATGTAACGAAAACTAAGCCACGTCTCATTACGCTGAACAAAAATGACAACATTGTAGAAGGTTTAGGTGTGTAATTTGTCAAAGTTTTGTGTAAACTGGTTGAAATATACTTCTGGACACATCTATTGGCCCACCTTGCATTTTCAGCTTCGTTTGGTGCTAGTTAAAATTCTATATTAGGTCGAGCAAAAAGTTTTTATGTTTTGAGCCTGGCACATTCATAATTTCATTCAATAGTCTTTTTTTGAATTTCGAACATAGAATTTAAAGAAACAAAGGACAGTTTGGAGCCTGTTCGTTGTTAACAAACAATCGAATACTAAAACAAACTAGATTTTATTGGTTTACTCGGATTTAATTCTTGAAAGTGTGATTTTTCTCATTGGTTTTGCAACAAACATTACTTATTCTTACCATTAAGGTAAGGTTCTATCAATAATCAATGGATACTTCGCCTGAAGTCGCCGCCCAAGCTGTGGCACTTATCTAGGCGGGACACAGCCAACGAAATGTGAGTGTTCAACTTAATTTAAGTCGATCTGAGGTCCGAAATGTTTCTTCGCGGTACCTAGTGACTGGCGGCTTTGTTCGTCGCCAAGGAAGGCCACGATCTCGGG